>JACDJE010000044.1:210912-477375 GCA_016647715.1 Pavo muticus
TTTTTTTTTTTTTTTTTTTTTTTTTTTTTTTTTTTTTTTTTTTTTTTAATTTTGGGATGACTACTTGGCTTGGGTAGGTCTGCAGATGTCTACAGAGCTACCCCAGAAATAATTTCTTCTGCCGTATTTGCTTGCTTAATGCCTCTGCTTTAAGATCAATGCTATGATAGCTAGGCAGTCCATTTCTTGAATATAATCTGTTCTTTTCATGTGCACCCAAATAACATAAATCAGCTCTTTTAGTTGGAACTCGGTGACCATTAATTTCAGGCTGAGGCATTATTGTTATTTTCCTCATACCGTGCAAAATATTTCCCTGGATTCTGGGGAGGGGAGGAAATTTCATAGTGTTAGAAATATTACTGGGAGCATCTTGTTCCGACTGGATTTGGATCTCTGATATTTTGGCATTCTCTTCTGCTTTTCAAATTGCTGTTATTTTAAAGTTACTAACAATGGAAGAGTGCATCTAATCACTTGGGAAGACAGCTACAATGCACAACTGTTCCTCCTACAGATGTTAAGCTGCCGCTCAAGGTCGTAAGACATTTGAATGTCATTTCTTGAATAAGTGCTCATGCTCTGAGGTGGAAGGTTAGCTCATGCAGGTCATACAGTTCAGCAACACTAAGTTCAGTCCAGAATTTCTGCACTGGAGGCATCCTTACCATTTTCTATAATTATTATTTTCCTTTATATTATATCATTATGATAGACTCTGCAAATTCTTCTGTGATTTTTTTTTTTTTCCTGTGGGATAAGTGCTATATGGAGACACCTGGCACAAATTGAATAAGTTACATGGAGTTGCAGCAGTAGTACATCCTTTGTGTTGCACTCTGCTTAGCTTGGCTCTATAAAAATAAATTTGCTCTATAAAAGCGTCTCTGTAAATTGTAGTACCTGTGGTAGTTGTGGCACTTCACATGGCATCATCTGGAAATCCTCCCATGTAGCTTTGCTCTCAGAACTGCTACGTTACACACCTGAGGTTGTGTACTTCTTCTGTCCAGTAATTTTGAGTCACTAGCACAGCTTAAGTTGAGAATAATATAAAACCTTGGACATTTTAAAACATGAATTTCCCTTTGTAACTGCTCTCCCAGACTGACATTTGACTTATTTGCTAGCAGTTATCTTACATAAGGTCAACTGTTGTTGCCTTTGCTAAGATTTTGTTACCTCTGTGAAAAGCCCTGGATTTACCACGAGTAGAAATAAAACTACCAAAATACTTGTGTTGTCATGCTTTATGTTTCGTGGTAGGATGGATAACACACATGTATATTATGCTACATTTTCTGAAAGCATGAACAAGGTTGCAAAGAGATATGCAGATGCGCACATCCTCCAAGTTTCCTAAGATATGCAAAGCCCTGCCATCATTCTGTGGGATCAGCAGTGCAAGAGAAGCCTACAGTAAAGTGAAGCCAATATGTAGGACTCAGGGAGCCCCTACTTTCACATTTGGTGTGAATTCCAAAGCTTGCTTGTTGTGCTGTTATTTTTTCCTGCTGGTCATAATGAAGGGGGAAAGGAACAAGTATCATGTTCTTGAATTTGGTTCTTGAATCCTTGGCAGAAATTTTGAGATTACAGCTCTTCTGTCCTCTGAAATGCTTTCACTTGGAAAAGTTGTACGATGTGGTGGAATTTCTTTCTTCTTTATATCACTGTTGGCTAAAACAAGATAGAGGAGCTTGAAAAGGCTTACCCTCCTCAAGGAACGCTATCTGATTCGTAAGCATTCCTAGAGGTTAAGGCTGGTGACTATCAAGAAAGCAAATACTTCACGCAAGGGTAAGTCCTCTAATTGTGTTTGTGTTGAATAGCTGCCAGATCCCCATGTCAGGATGTCTGCAGTCACGGCTCTGATCTCACCATTCCTTCCTAGGCTGTTGCACAATTGTGTTGCGTGTTTGTGGTAGGGGAGAAAGTTGGAGAGCTGAGCTATGAAACCATCTCGGGGAAGGAAGCCATGTTTTATTTTAGTTGCTTGGTTTGGATAAAAGCCTGTAGGAGATTGAATAACATATAAAAACATAATGTGGCCCATTCATGGAAACCAAACCAGGTCTTCTGTGCAGATATGTGAAATATGAGGTTTAATATGCAGGGTGGAAAAGGAAATGTCAGTGAAAATGTGTTCACTGGCATAGTAGAAATCCTAATATACACATGTGATAACTCGCTGCCTGTTCTATGGCAAATCTCATCTGTAGTTGCGGAGTCTGTTGGGCCTGGACTTGCAGATACAGTGAGGGAGCATTTGGAAAACTTATTGTGAATCTAGCCCTCTGATGAATCACTTCAAAGATCTTTTGTGAAAGGCAATTGAGACAAAACAGTGACAAATAACAGGTTAATTGTGAAAACAGAAAGAGACTCAGAGATACTGCAGGCCATGAGCTTAGCAATAGCAAAAGAGGGAAAGAATATCATAGTTACATCCAGCCAGAGCAGAGGAGTTTGTGGGATTCTGAGCACATGTAAGAGTTGAAGGCTGCCCTGGTTAAACAAACATTCTGTTCCTGAGAGAAGACAGCAGTTGCCTTAGCCACAGAAATGTTAGTTCAAAGTAATATCCTGATTACTCTCAGAACTATAAATCTTTTTTAGATGATCAAGTTGTGCATTACTGCTCTTTGGTTAGAACAAAGCAAATTTCACAGAAGTCTAATTTTACTACTGAAAAAATAGTAGGCTGGGTGAATCTACGACTATCATGTCATATCACATAATAAAAGATGGTGAGCTGGTAGCAATGGTTGAGGAGGATGTCAGTTCCGCTTCCTAAACCAAGAACTGGAGAATTATCCAGAGCAATAAAGAACTTGTACAAATAATACTGGGGAAATCAGAAGTTAATCTGAATGCCAGCTCACTTAATCTAATCAGTACGAATAGCTCCCTGCCAGCTACTCCATCACCTGAAACAGGGGTCAAGTGATACACATCAGTCAGTCCTCTCATTAAAAAAGTCCACCACCACCAAATCCTTCTACCTTCCCCCGAAAGAGAAAAAAAAAAAAAGAAACAAAACAAAACAAAAAACAAAAATCCCCTCATCTCCAAATCTCAAATATCATCATTCCTGGTAAGTACTAAAAGGTTCCTCATCTCTCAATTGCAGTTCATATCCTGAGCTACATAGATTTGCTGTTAGGGATAAGGATATGAAATGTAAAGTGATATTAATAAGCATGTTGCAACCTGCTAGCCTCTCTCTGGCAGCTACGCCTTGTGTTGTAAATAGAGGTGGTCACTGAGTCAGCTCAGGAACTTAGGAATCTCGTCACACGTCATTCAGTAGCATTAGCCCAGATGCATACCTTCAGGGAAAACAGTATGAGTCGTCTCAGTGGAGAAATAGATTATTTTAAAAAAATAAAAATAAGAAGGAACAAGCAAGACAGAGCAGGAGCAAGGAGGAATACTATGTTTCTGATGGCTTCCTCTGGAGTAGGAAAAGAAAATCTGTCAGCTGAAAGTGGAAGGAAGGAAAGCAAGCTGTAACCCTAGACTTTGAAAAGTGTCACCAATTGACATCAAACTATACAAATTATATTTTGTTTCTTATTATCCTCACTACTTGTAGGTACATATTAAAGTTTTAGCCAAGACAGTATTTTTCTGCCCTTCCTTTTTAGCATGGGTGACATTATGCTATCCCAAAACATAGGTAACACCTACCAATGGTGTTCAAATAACACTTGCAGTAAGAAATGGTTCCTGAAACAATACTGTGGTGTTTGAGTCAAACATTTGTTTTCAGAGATCTACCTGGTATTTTTCTAAATTTTTGGGAAGGCACAGAAGATGACCTTTGTGCTTTTCTTGGTAACTGAAAGAAGGATTGAGTCATCTGCACTGTAATGTAGAATTATTCTTTACAATAGGTTAGAGGCTGCCCACAGAAAATCCAATTTGTTTTCCTTTCTGTAGACTTTCTTCTTCATGTGTTTTAGATTTAAACTAATGTAAACCAATTAGAAGCAAAGTAGAAGACAGCTATATTTAGTTTTAATGTATTTTTAATTTTATTTTGTAATAAAGAAGCAGGGATTATTTCCTGAAATCAGCCAAGGTATCCTTAGCTTATTTTCTTGACTTCACACTTAGATTAAAATACTGTAAACTGTAATTACTTGGGAAAAATGCCTTCTTCACACTCAAATTGTTATTCATCATCACTTTACCTAAAAAAAAAATACCACATGTATTTGAATGAGCCACTGGTAACTTAAATTTAAATGATTCTACAATTGACAGGGAAGGTCTTCTATGAGCTTCCTGTAGCAGTGTTTGTGTGTTTATATTCATGAAAAGTCTACGCTCAAAATGACTCTATTGAAAATTCAATACAATTCAAAATGACTGTATTGAAACTTTGTTCTTTCAAGAAATTATATTGTCAAGGGAAAAAAAAAAGGAGAAATGTATAAAATCTGTTAATTTAGATTATTTGTGGAAAACAGATTTACTGTTTCACTTGTGTTTCTCTGTGAGTTATCGCTCATTTTTCTTTCCAAACATAAACAACCTTTCTCTCTCCTTCCACTTGGTGAATTTCAAAGGGGAGAGTGATGGGATGAAGATTTTTTTTTTTTTTCAGTTGAAATGCTGAGGCAGTAATGAAATAAAATATTTTATGCATTCTTAGAAAGCAAAACACCTGCTATTGAAAGGGAAATGATGGCCAAGAAAAGAAAAAAGGAACAGGTGCAGTTAATGGACCAGACTGAGGTATCATGGGAGATTTTCAAAGCCACAGATGAATTTAGCTGTACCAATTCTAAGTGTTGTTTACTTCAGTTTTCTAAGTTTGAATTTCTCCTTGAATATGAGTTTCAGGGGGAAGTCCACTTGAAATAATTATAGATTTTTTGAAAAAAACCACCATTACCACTATCTAATATAACAAGAATAAAAGCCAACATACACTAATTTTCCACAGTAAAAACAATATACTGGAAAATATTACCAAGCATTGTCAGTGAGAACAACAATAGTCTAACCTTATGCCTCCGCTTTTTATTTTATTATTTTTATTTCAAAATTGTCTTTGAATGGAGAATAAGATCTGAGCATCTGTCCCAGGCAAGCAACAGGGTCCTTTTTTTTCCTCTTTTGGTCTAGGAGAACCCATACTCCTACCTACACTCCCTGTGGGGAATATTTATCTAAAGATGTACTGGAGAACAGTAAATTTAAAAAAAAGTAACTCTGTCTGTTGATGCAGGAAATCATTACATTATTAACTAAAATGTCTTTTAGTCCCCTGCATCCCTTACTCCAAGGATATGCATGCATTGATAAACATGCATTGATTCTGTTAAACACGACTTTCAAAGTTTTGCAATTATACAAAAATAAGTTTGTACTGTAGAATTAAAAACCCTCTACCTTATTAATGGAAAACTCGTGCTCATCTCAAGGCCTAATTCACATGTTGTGCTGATCAAAACCCGGCAAATCCGTTTGGTTAGGTGGTGTTCACAATACTATTCTAAATCTTTTGTTCTTACTCACATATATTCTGTAAGGTCTACCAGTGAAATATTTTATTGACGTAGTTTTGCCTTATTCTAATGCATATAATAAGGGAGCTTTTTAATAATGTGTTCTACCCTTAGTATACTCCCTTTTTATTCAGTATTGATTTTTTTTTAAATTTTTTTTTTTTAATTTTGTGAACAAACCTGTGTAGTCAACTGCTTTTCTTGGATTGTTTTGTAATTACTTCTGTTTTCCATGAATTCATATGTTCTTCGTGTACAGTAATGCACTGCACATGAATTCAAAGCAATATCAATAACTGTGCTATCTATCTCTTTTGTTCCAGTGACTCACTTTACTTAGGAACAAACTATGTGGATTTAGTCGTTACCCCTGAGATAATATCATACACTACATTCCATCACAATAATGGATTTTAATTTGAAATTATGGAAAAATAAGGTGATCGAAAATAACCCGTAGGCGATGGAATGAACTACATATAAAATCACCTGCAGGTCTAAATTAATCTGTCTCTCTTTTCTATAGATCAGGGTGGATTTTTTTTTCTTCCTTTAAAAAAAAAAACACAAAAAAATAAAAAAAAAACCAACTGTTCTTAACGCTTGAACAAATCCCTTTTTCTTCCCCACGATAATGTGGTTAACTGTCTGGAATGTGAGCCACTGGAAATTCTTCCCCACAGAAGAATCCCCATTAAGCTTTCAAGCAGACTTACTTCATCCCCACAGCTGCATGGATAGAAGACTTTCTAGTGCCTAAATACTTACTGTATATGTCATCCTTAAATTTAATTATTTTTTTTTTCCCAGCCAGAGCTCTAGGAGCAGGTGCTAGCATTTTGCTTCCTTTCTGCTTCCTCTGTGGGGAACGGGCTAGAAAGAGCCAACTAATTAGAAAACTCTACAGGGAAATCAATTCTGCAAACAGCTGAGGAATGGCATTTCAGTATAATGCTCACTTTGTCTGTCAGCAGGGCCTTGGTTGGCTTGACAAGTGGCAGTTCTTCCAGATGTTACACATGTTGTGATAAGACCAGAACTGCATTATTCATTGACCATTCATGAAAAGATGTGATGCTCTGGAAGAGTAAATAAAATAAAACTGATGTTAAGGACATACTATGTTGCTGTCACAAGACAACAGCATGGTATTTTAACATGTGTTTGAGGTGCAGCAATGAACTTACTTTTAGTGATTTGAGTATTGAGTGCTGTCTTTGCTTTCATGTAGGGGTAAGGCAGAGGGGTGGGGGGGTAAAGAGACGTACTGAACTATTTAGTGTGAAAGGGCTAGATAGTCAAAGTCTTGCATATTGTACACATCTAAAAAATACGTGCAGATCTGTAACATATCTGAGCAAAATGCCACTTATTTAAACAGTAGCTGGTTATGTGTACATGAGAATAGTCACATCTGCATACACAGGCTCCCTTGTTCAGAGGCACTGGTGACTTGAAGCTACAAGGATCACCCACTCATAAGGAGTCTGTTGTGAGATGTTCAAGGAAACAGCACTGTCTTGGAGAAGCAGCTCCATCCCTGGAGGCATTCAAGGCCAGGCTGGATGTGGCTCTAGGCAACCTGGTCTAGTGGTAGGCGATCCTGCACATAGCAGGGGGGTTGAAACTAAATGATCATTGTGGTCCTTTTCAACCCAGGCCATTCTATGATTCTATGATTCTGTGATTCTATAAGAAAAAGATTTATCAGAGACTTTGCCAGTACCAGTTTCACCATCTTAGTATTTCTTACTTACAGACTAAACTGCATTTAGCCACTTACCCTATCTTAAGTGATGTGTCAGGTTCTCAGCTCTTTTTTCAAGGCAGCCACAGACCTCTGCAACACTCAAGCCAAGAGCAGCATAAAAAGCACAGTCTTCCTCCCAACCACATTCCTTATCTGCTCCTTCCAACCCCACCAATTTTTCCTCAAGCTATTTGTAATGTGAGGCAGCCTTCATCAGCAGACTTCTCATGTATACCATTCTCAGATAGACTTGGCATCCATTGTCTCTGTCCTGCCAGGAGATGGCCTTGGGCTTTGCTCAGCTGTGCAGATGTATTCCCCAGACTCCAGATGTCTGGGAATTTGCTCTGGACTTAATATAGAAATAAGGACTTGTGAGTAGTATACAACTTTTTTTCCTATCTTTTTTTGGTCCAAACATAATTTTGCAATTCACATTATTATGAATATTTCTTTCTGTGGCAGCTCATTTGTTTTTTAGATGTCTTATTTTCTCTTCTTGAGCTCTATGCTGTACTCCTTATCTCTGTCACGAGTATTAGAATCCTTTTCCTGCCTTTGTCTCCTATCAACAAATTTGTCATATCTAAGAATACAGTAACTAATATGCTTGTGTACAAGTCCTATGAAGACATGTTACTTTGGGAAATGAAGATTTCCCGATGTATTTTCCTCTTTTTCGTGTTGGTTCTACCATAACATGATCTTTCACTTTCTCTTCTTTTTTTCTCTTTTACCCTTTCTCTCTCTCCATTTTTCCATTACATCTCAGATGCAGTAATACTGTCAAAAATCTGTTTGCGCTTGATTTTCTAACCAGTCTGTTCTCTCCAGCACAATTACAGTGCTTAACACATTACACAGTATTGGATTCAAGAACTGTTTTCAATAGTAAACAATCTATATCCTATTACCAGTTCAATGTTGCCATGCATAAGTTATTTGAGAATTACTTGTGCACTTTTTCTAATAAAAAAAAAATTCAAAGCTTTGTAATGCTCATGCTGAAATGTAGCCATCTTCCAGCACTAACCGCTAAACTAACTAAAGGACATTGACTTCAAAAGAATAATTTTCACAAATGAAGATCACTCTCGTTGCTGAAAATAATAGCATTCCATCTTTTGCCTTTAAGATAGATGAAGCCAATTTCTGTACCTTTTAAATTTACTTCACCTGATAACAATTACAGGTTTCCAAATGAGATATAATTTCTTACGAAACCATTGAAATTAAATCACTACTAAGTATAAATGCCTTCCTTTTATCTAGTTAATCATCGAAAAAAAGCAAACAAAACCTCTTTCCATGTTTTGACAGATTTCTATAGATACATATGTTAAGAAATTGAAAGGATTAAAACGTGGCAACCTCAAAAAGAGGTGCGTGGACTGTAAAATGTAAGCAATTTGATAATTCCAAGACCTGTTTTGGTTAGAGAGGTCCTTGTCTCCACATATGGAAGATTTGCTTTGCAGTCACATTTTCAGAATTAATTGACTTTTTAAGTCCTAAATGTATCACTGCTTGGCCATTTTCCAAAATGCGTTGTAATACATCTGATGCATGTATTATGAAAATTTGTCAAGTGGTCCATGTTTAAAACAAAAGCCTGTTTGCATTTAAGGATAAAATTGCATTATTAAATATTATCATCACCTATTCTTCCCAGAATTACAACTTTTATTGCAGAATGCTTAGTAATTACAGGAACACTGTCAGCTGAAATTTTTGAAGAGATTGTCAAATGAGAAATAAAATGGAAAAGGTTTGATATTTATTTTATGTAAATGTCCAGCGAGATTGTTTTTATATATTAACTACATAAAAATTCTTAATGATTTAATTTTCTATTTATTGGCATTCAGATTTTCAAAGCACCAACCCAGGTGATGTGGAAATTTCTTTTTCTTTCAATGTGTGTCAATGGATTAAATCCTAAAAAAAAAAAAAAGCTATATTACTTCCATGATTTTTCATTTATATGATTTGCATTACATGGATTTTTATACAGGATTTTTTTTTTTAATCCAACAAGAATATACATCAACTGTATGTACTTAGGAGCCAAAAAATGTAACTTAAAGAAAAAGCTGCACCTGCCTATAGACATTGTTGAATAATTGCATGTTGGCACCGTTAGCTTAATGGTACAGCTGATGAATCTTTATGATTTATTCTCTACAGGGCAATAGAGATAAAGCAGCATGAATAAGGATGTTTTCTTGTGATGGTCATCAGAAAGACTGGAGGGGTCAATCAGGAAGAAAGACATCTCCTTCTTGTGAGGGCATGGGAGCATGTGGGGATGTGACGATGACGAGGAGGTCAGGTGAGCCAGGTGGTGAATTCAAAACTAACTTCCAATTAATAAAAATATTTCACGGTGCTTGTTTCCTTTGGAGTAGAGCAAGATGCTTTGTCTTGTCCTTGTGTGTTCAAAAGAACTGAGCTTCCATTTTGTTTTCGCGATCTCCCCTTTAAAAAGGTAAGTCTATTTCAACTTGGTTTAAAAATTCAAAATTTTCTTTGCTTTCTTACTTTTGCTTCAAAGCAGCATAGTTCACTTACCCTAGTTTTGAGAACAAAACTACTCACAGAAGTTGTTCTGAATTTGTAAAAGGATTTAGTATGTCCCACACTCCACTTTTCAATTAATTCTGTAGTTATCAAGAAATGCCATCCATCTCTATCTGTGATGTTTATTTTGCAGTATATAGATACATGTGTTTGTCACACATACTGTAGGAGTTAATAAACAAAATCAGTTTGATTTATGACTTGTTTTGCTTGGATGAGTTGATGAATGACAATACTGTATATGTTTTTACTTAAATTCTTTTTTTTTTTTTACTTCCAAGGATGTCATTATCTAAAACAAATTGAGAATTTTGTTTAGAAAGTTTATGCACACCTTTTATTATTGTGTATACTCTTGAGACAAACTTGCATCTGTGGTGAATATTTACAGGAATGGTTTCCAAAGTTTGGAATAGAAATTTAAATTGTCACACTGTCCCTAAGATTTAACATACACTTGGCTTAATATTATATTGCAATTTTAGCATACATTCTACATTTTACATAATAGACACATCTCTGCACAATTTAAACCTTTTCTTGTTATATTATTGCAACAGCTGCAGACAACACTCCTGGTTGGATCTCTTGGTTGTTCAGTAATGTCAACATTCATAAAACATTTTATTTACTAAACTTTAATTTTTTTCTCTAACTGTTCTAAAAATATAAGTGTTACTCATTTCTCTGAAGTCCCATCAATTGTTTATTGGTAAGCATTGTCTGGAAAGGAAGGAAGTGTAAGGAGATAGCAGGAGTAAATCAATATTTTATTGCAGTGAAATGCTTGTGTTATTTCAGCTAGTCGATTTTACTTATAACCTCCTCAACTGCAGTGCTGTCCATTGCAGTTGCTCCAGAATGAAAGGTTACATCATCTCTGCTGCTAGTTTCTTGTGATGGAGCACAGATGAAAAAAAAAAACAGGTAGATATTTAATTTTATTCTCTGACTGAACGCTTTGAAAATGAGAAGCTGGGCCCCCTTTCCCAGAGCAGTAGACAAGGCATGCTAACTTTCTGCTCTGCTTCCTTTTGCAGAAATAATGCCTGCCTCAGACATAATATCTTCGGAGTTCTGAGGACAGGTGGCTTTAGACCTTGCAAATTTTATGGGTCTTCTGATCTAAGCTGCTGAGGAGACTTTTGAAAATGGACCTTCAGATGATTCACACACAGTAAATCTCTTCAGAACCTTGCCAGTGTTTTTAAAACAGCATAAAAGGAGTACAGGGAAAAGTGGTGGGTGTTGGTGAGCGGGGCTACCCTAATTCCTCTGCAAGTACCTCATCTCCCTTGCAGAAGTCCATGGGAGGTATTAGTATTAGCGGATGCTGAGCATGTTCCTATTGCTACAATATCAATGCACATTTGTCAGCCTTAGGAAATCTCTTTAGATATAGATGTTGACAAATATAGGTATTAGAAATACGTTGCTAAACATGAACAGGAGCAAGTACCTTAATATTTCAATGGTATTTGAGTAAAAAAGAAAAAAAGAAAAAAAGAAAAGAAAAAGATATTTCCCCAAACGACCATGATTCTTTTGCCATCAGTCAATAAAATTTTTACTGTTGACTCCTACAGAAGCACATTAGGCTAGTATTAACTGCTTCTGAAATCTCACCCTTAATCCTGGCCTTCTTAAATGCCAGATAGATAAACAATGATCTCTGAAACCTGCTTAGCCTGCCTGCTTTTCCAAATGGTAGGAAAAAATAGAAATTTCTGCCCCTCAGCCCAACTGAAATCCAGAAGAGAGGTCCTATTTGTTTTTTTGTAGCCCATCTAGAAAATGGGACTGGAAAGTAGATGAACATAAAATGATTTCTGAGACATATGGCAAATAGCAATTTTTTCAGAAGTTTGCTCAGAAAAACAGTTGTGTAGATGCTCAGTTTGAGTAAGAGCATTTGTTGCCAGGAGAGGGGCAAAAGTGATCTCCAGCTGGTGATATTTATCCTTTCCACTCATATTTTCTTTGCTTATGACTCCCAGAATGTTTGGTGGAAATGGCAATTAGTATTTTGTTGCTTGCATTTTTACAACTAAAGTATAGGAGATTAAAGTGAAGATATGAAAATATGCATTCTTGAAAATTTATGTTCCTGTAAGAGAGAGAAATGAGCTGACAGGGAAACCTGACGCTCAGAACCATGTGAAGAGTCTTCAGATACTCAGACTTTAAAACTTCTTACTTAGGACCCTAAACTATGCATTAAGTGACTGCCCCAAACTTTTATGACATGCATGGGAAGAGGGCAGGAATAAAAAGAACATAAAATATTCAATAACCTATCTCAAATACTAGATCAGACATTATATTCCTTGTTTTTCATTTAGAGAAAAGATCTATATGGCCTGAATTCCTGTCGGTTTTATTGATTTTTTTCTTTTTAAACAGAAACTTGTAATCTGAGGAACAGTTTTTATGTACCCAAAATGTCTTGAACTGGGTTGTTACTGAGGAGCTAGAAAAAACTGCAAGTCTTGACACTATGCTTTACATCATCAGTGTTTCAGAGATTGAGTAATTACTCATCATTTGGTTCCATTCACAAGTAATTTTTAGGTAATACCATACACGGTCGTATAGGATTTGTCCAGAAGTTGGCGAGTTCTTTCATTGCCAAAAACTTTGGTCAGCATGAAGTGGAATGAAGTCGAGTACAGGAAGGAAATTGTTATTGATACCAAAAGAATTTGAGGCCTCAACTATCATCAGACACAATAGAACGTTTCTTCCTTCCTATTGGAAGGCATGTGATTATAGATATGCCAAAAAATGCTAATAAATATTTCAAGAAGATGTTTGGCTTCTCAAAACTAATTCTGCCATCAGGACCCTTGCCAGACATGAGCAGAGCATCAAACTGTTGGGTTTTTTTTAGATGAAAAGAATTCATAGATGTAAAAAGGGTGAAATTTATATCTTGGTCTGCTGATGTCTGTTTCACTTCTGAATGTCATTATATCCTCAAAAGACACTTTTGTAAAAGAAACATAAACTCCAAAGAATGTTGGTAAGCTCTTCTTTTTTTATTTAAGTGGATAAGTTTTATGCTGGATACACCTGATTACGTTGTCAGAGTCTAGGAATTTTAAGATAAACTCAGGTTCCAGAAAAATATCAAGGTATTCCTCAAATTATTTTTTAAATGCAACACTTAAAAAACACACAGATCTACACATGTAATGCATATGCAAAGGCTTTTTCAAGATAGTTGTAGAAATTTAAGTGTGGCAATAAATGCATAGGTTTAGTCCTCTCAATAGTTGTCTTGCTTTCAGCTGGAAATGATGAGATCATGTATAAAACATTTGCTTATCTAAAACATACTCATAAACTAGACTTCAGTGAAGCCATTTTTACAACTTTAATGTCATGCTTATTCTAAGTTAAAATGATTTATTATGTACAAGATTTTCAAAATAACAGTAGAATTCTTTTGCTCGTGTAACTGAACAAACTTTTGTATAAGTCAGAGTGTAGAAAAAAAGAGGAAAAAGTGCTGGGCATCAATAATAGTTATTCAGAAAATGATAGCATAGGGGAAAATTGATAGATGTTAAGTATCTTGGCTATTCTTAACTGTTATGTCAGTGGAAGTGACTTTTTTTTTTCTCAGTACAGCACATTGTTATTAGTATTTAACATTTGAAGAATGTTAAGTAAGTGAAAGCTAATACTAATTAATTACTATTTAATCAGTTAATATTTGAAAGGAACAGCTTTACATGCAAGAAATTCAGAACTAAATCTGCAAAGAATACTAACTTGAAGGCATCCTGCCAGCTAGTAAGAATTTCTGCTCAAAGTTTAAGCACTTCTGTTGCTTAATGAATGCAGAGGATGAGCTGAGTCAGCTCAGACTCATGTAATTTAAGTAAATTAGTGCATCAGCATTCAAACACAGGGTCATATACATATGGAGACAAAATATTTACCCAGAGACCGGTCAAAAATCATCTCTCTTCACACATACCACAAACAATACCATCTCAGTATATAGGACAAAATGATAGTAAGTACTTCTGTCTTTTCTGAACTTTTCTGCTAAGTTCAGAAAAAAACATGGAAGATAGCATTGTCTGATGAGAAAAACATTAGGAAGATAATAAAAGGAAAAAGAATAACAGCAAAATCCTTTACTTTGTATGCTTTCTTAGGGGAGCACAGATGTGCAAACTGGCAGAGAGATCAGATTGTTTTGACTATTTCTGCAGTGTGTTGAGCTGTGATGGCCTGGCAGAGTGAGGAATCACTGCTAAAGCAGACACATATCACATGGAGAGGTACCATTCTCCTGCTATTTCATGAGAGCAAGTAGTTGACTGTTTGTGTGAACGCGGGGCTGGAGAGGCTCCCTGTTTATGACCAGCTGTGGATGTCTGTGGAACGTTGCTCTGGAGGAATTCACAATGAGATTTCCAGCAGGAAACACAAATGCTAAGCAGATGTATTTTCTTCCAGACTAAACCTTTGGACTCAGATTGGCAGGAAATCTTCACCTTATCCACTTTAAGATTTTTAAGACAAAAAGCACAAAACGATGACTTTTCAGCCCTTTTAACAAAGACTGGAAGCTACTGAGAAGTTATGTGGATCTATGCATCCCTGAGAGCACACAGGCTGCTCATTGAATTTACTCAATCATCTCATTCTGCATTTAACTTAAAAATGCAAAACAAGGCAAAGAAAGAAACCCAGCTCCCAAAAGCAAGTAGCACTTCTGCTCGGAGAATGTTCAAGAGAGTTGTTCCAAGTTGATCTTTCTCTCACATACCCTTCATGGGAGGAAATACTTATGGAGGAAGCAAACTGGAAAAGATCACAAAGATCCTGCTACATAGATTTCCTGGTGTTATTCACTAGAGGATGAGGCAAAAGTTCTTCCTTCAAATTCCTTTTCCCATGTAAACAGGAGGAAGAATATTATCTTTTGTTAACTTTTTATTTTGCTTATTTGCTGTAATCTGCAAAACATGCTATATAAAAATACCATTTATTAATCATGACTGTGTTGTGTTCTATAACAAAAACGATCCCTTGGGACCATATTTGTTATACACGCTGAAATGTTTTGTTAGCTAAGTGGCCATATCTATAATTCAGAAAATCTTTGTGTGCTTTGGAAGATCATTTGGCAAACTGTGCAAGGAAGTCATTTAGTTATCTGGCTGCATTAAAGATGAAATCAATTTAAGATGAATTAATACTTCTAGAAAAGTGATATGAAAAAAAAACCTAAGCTCTTGGCTTTGGAATAAGTAATTAGCCAGTCCTGCAAGAGCCTTGGTGAGTACACATTCGTATGTCCTTTAGTGGATCTAGAGGAGCAATTTAAGAAACTATTGTCTGCAACTCTCAATTCCTACTTTCTAGCTGGTGGCTACAGTTGAGATGTGGTATGTAGTCTAGCAAGTACTTCTAGGCCATGTCAGTGACAAAATAGCCAGATTAGTTTAAATTGCTGTCTTGGATTATCTGGGAGCAGAGAACAAATCACTTTCAAATGGTGTGAGATTTCGTGTCGGTTTTTGATTCCCTGTCTCCTTCTTGTTGCTACATGGACATGAGAATGCTGTGGAGAGGATATTGCAAACCATCTGAAGGTAAAGCTCCACATGAGATTGAATTCTGTTCCAGAAGGTTCAGGTTCATAACATGAATTTAGTGTATTGCGGATACACTGCAAATTGATAGTTAAATGAAGATGCAGGTTTTTTTCCACAAGCATTTATTTCAAGTAATTTGTAATACAGTGATAAATCTGTGATTTTATTTCCAGCTCAACAGGACATTGGACACTGCTAATCTGTTTAATGTATGTAACTTAGTATTCTATGATAAAAACAATCTATTAGTGAGCTGAGTGATAAAAAAAAGCATGTCTAAAAAAAAATCTTAAGGACAGTCCAAGATCGTTTGCATTTATTTTAATGATATCCAAATGGTGTTCTAAATAAAGATGTTAATAATTATGATGAGCAATAAAACTCTAGAAGGAGTTAAACTTACTGGCAGGCTTTATTCTGCTAGTGTTCTGTTTGACATAATTCCATAACCTCTTCCCTTCAATAAATGTCAACTACTTTGTTTTATTTTTTTAATTTCTTGAATGTCCTAGCTGTGAAGAGAGACAGTGCATGAAAATTGTCAAGGATATATCACGTTTTGCATTCACATGCTCATGTTTTTTGTTAGGGTGACTGAAAGGCCAGAGAAGATGCTGCGGAAAGACTTCCAAGCAACAATAAATATTGAAGTTCTTTCCAACTCAATGTTTTGAAATGTCTTAGAAGTTTTAACCAAAAGGCCTTGCTATGATCAACTCTAGTGGGGGAATAAGAGTAATCTTTCCACAAGAAATATTTTATTTTTGATGGTACTTTCTCCAAAAATCACCAATGGAGAAGTGGGGGGATTTGATGACAACATAGACTTTAAAAATGTAATAAACTTATCTAATGGAAAAGATGGTGACATCTTTCGAAGATATGTCCACCAACAAGAACTGCTGCAGCCAGGTGAGAAATTTCAGTGCTTTTACTTTGAAACTTGATTAGCTTGTGAAGGGATTTTGTGATATAGTAGTCTCTGACCCAAGGCACCAAGCCTTTGATGTGCTTTCCACTCAGATGTCTCTTCAAAGGTAGAATAACATGTGAAAGGAAGATTTTTGTGGTTCATTCATATCAGCTGCAGTGACTCCTTTACCCATGGTCATGGCTTTCGGTGTTCTTCTGGTACTGGATATATTCTTGTGTTTTTGTGGAACACTTTTGTAAACCACACGATTCATTAATGTTATTAAAAAAATTGAATCATAATGACCTATCAGCCAGGAAAGACTCCTAAATCTTTCCTGCAGCTGAAACTGAATGATTTTGTGAACAAGCCACAGAAACACCAGGCATGCTCTATGTTCACAACCTGACTCAAAGTGTTTGATACAGAACTAGCAGAAAAAATAACAAATAAAGAAGTTTAATTTCTGTACCTGTTTACACTGTTGTTAATGCAAAACCTCTAGAGGGAAATTTGGCCTTGGAAAAATCTTTATTTCAGAGTATAAACCCAGAAGGATGAGCTATGCCCTAAATATGCACTTAATCTACACATTTTGAAAGAAACTTAGAAAATAATATTTTGCACAAGCATGAAAGGAAATCTGTACAGATAGATAATGAATAGCAAATGAAGCTCATTGTGATGAGTGAAATCAGATTCAAGGCAAGTTGTCCTTTAGTGTCTTTCTCCAATGATGAAGACTGGCAGAAACAAGAGAAGCTAAGAAACTTAAACTTTGACTCAGCTTTAAAAGTATTTCCAAAGTCTGTTTCAGAAAATATAAACACTTTAAAGAGTAGCCAGAAACCTCATCTGCTCAGCCATCACAGATTTCTCAGCTGTGCTGAAGACATAGCAACACAAATTACCCTTGAAATTGCTATTTCAAGTTGTATGTTTGCCTGAGTAATATTTTTATATTTTTAGGAGAGTTCTACTAGTAGCACAAGAACTTTTTCCAGACAAGGACTTAGCTTGGGTTTATGTTAGCATATAATTTGTAAAATTTTGTAATAAACATGCCTCAGTGAGATTGGCAAAGATTATAGGAAGGAAAACATCACTACTAACTTCAGGCTACTTGCTTCAATTTAGACCTCAGGTTTGCAATGTAAGCTTCAAAACTACAGAGAATTGATGAACCATTATGTAACTAAGACCAGAATTTCCAAAGTAGTCTAGTCTTTGATTGTGGATTTTGACTTTCAATATTATTGACCAGTGGCCTCACGCTTAGGTTGGGAAGTACACTAATAGTGATTCAATCAGATAGGAAGAAATATTCAAGGCATATTTCAATATCTTATGCTTGAGCTGTCATCCTTCTACACACCTACTGAAGACAAAAGTTTAGGGTGCCAACTGAAGTAAGTCTTACAAATAAGCACTTAGGGAATGTTTATATAAACAGGGTAAACAGAAGAGAAAAATACCGGTATGAATGGTAGTGGTCAGTCTTAAATTACTACTCTTCTCAGGCCAGTTTTAATACTGGGATATAGGGCCATCATTATTTTTCCAATGCTTTTCAACTTGTGGTAAGAGATAATTTCCTCTCTGCAGTAACTAAAGCAATAATATGTTTAGCTGTATTGGGAAACTAATCTTGTTAGTAAATGATGAAATGAAACAAGGCAAGGACCTATTTACCAAATTTTTTCTGTAGAAGAATTAAGTTTTTCCAAGGTCCCTCTTTTGTCCACACAGAGCAGCTTCTCTACTCTGGGTGAAGTTTGCATATCCTTGGTACAACTCAAGAGCTGGAAAATTAAAGCATGCTGTTTTGTTTTGTTTTGTTTTGTTTTGTTTTGTTTTGTTTTGTTTTTGGTGTTCTATTATTTAAAACATGTAGATGTTTTGGTCAAATTTTAGCATGACACTGAGATACTGAGCAAGCTCAAAACAGAACAGCTGATTGCTTTGAAGAGCCAACACTTGAAATTACTTAAAGGTATGATTCTTCATGTTCTCCCAAAACGATGCTTAGTCTATGCTTTAACTATCTTTGAAGCTACTGTTCCAAGGTGATGGTGATGAATAATCTTGAACTGAAAAAAAGCTGTTGTTATATATCAAATAAATATTTAATTGTAACAAATGGTGGCATTCTGATAACTAACTGGAAGTTTTGTCTTTACTGATTTTCATAAAATAGTGTGTAAGTAAAATAAAGCATTGAAAAAACCAAAAAAAATCCAGTTTTAGGGGTGTAACAGATGAAGAGATCCACTGACAAATGAGAATAAATGCTTACTAAAAATGCTTACTAATGCAACTAAGTTGAATGAACTGAATGTGAGAAATCATAAACATTTGGTTAAGCTGCGCTCTATTCTTGTTGACACAGTAACTGTTTCCCTATTATCTCTTGTTTGGAAAAACATTTATTAATGTCAAAATCAGTAGCATCTCAACCAGTCAAAAACTATAACATCATTTGAATTATCAGTTACACATAAGAAAGTGACTATGGGGGCAAACAGAACAAAACTTCTTCCAACTTGCTAAAAAATTTATTAGAAGTACTTCCTTTTTAGTAAGTGTATTATAAGAATGATGAAACCGGTGGTACAGAAGAACAGCTAAAGTTGGGTGGAAAGAAAAGTGAATAACTGAGCTTCTCATGATCACACTGCTTAACAAAGCTGGAAATAATAGCTCCTCCTCCAAGTCATAGTCTCAGAAGGCTCTATTCTTTCTTTAAAGAAACAAATTCAGTGAAAAAAGCATTTAAGAGCAGCATCATCGTTGTGTCCAGTAATATTTGTTGTGAATAACTGCAGTAGTACAAACTGAAAGTCTACTGAATGTAAAGAGGCTTTCAGACTATTTTCTAGGCTATTACTTTGAAGAAAAATGTTACACACATTGGTTCATTTAAGAAATTACTTCTGGGACCAATGGCCTTGATCCAGGATTGTAAGAATGATGACCTTACTGCATGGCGTTTAAGCAAGGGATAACTTTCTCACTGTTCTCAAAAGGGTGCTGGTTTCCCAAGGACAAGTCAACTCGTACAAATATGATGAGAGTTCTGAATGTGGAAAATGCTTTTAGTCTACATTAAATGTGGGTAGTGCATAGAGTAGAAATCAAAGGTATAAATTATTATTATCATAAGAAATTTTATATGAATGAGCTTACATTCCTCATTATGTTTCAACCTCAGCCACCGCACACTGTGAAATCTTCTGAATAAAAATCATAAACGATAATCTGAGCCATATTTGAAGATTATTGAGACAAGACTTTTACATTACTAGCTGCCTGTATTAGCTGTAGTTTAGCTCTGCAGAGCCTGTATTTTATTTGGAAAAGCTAAAAGTATTATCTCAGTACCAACAATAATAAAGGCTCACAGGGAAAATGCTGTTCTTTACAGAATGTGTGACACAAGCAATGGTGTCTAAAGCTCGTGCAGATGGAAGGAGTGGAATGTGGGACCCTGGAAAGGGCTAAGAGGGAAACTGGAAACCTAGAGATATATGTGTTTCTTTGTATATGTATGTGTGTGTACATATGCCAGCTAAACTGCTGTTTATTTGGATGTTTCAGTGTCCTTCATGCTAGGTATTTTTTGGATTTCACTCATCTACTCCTGGGTCTTTTCATTCAAATAGAGACATTTATTTATTTTTTTAAGGGCATTGCATGTTCTCCATTAAATGGAGGCCATGCCACAAGCAAAGCTAGCCAGCTTCTGCTTAAAATTTGCAGGTCACAGTTTTTATTGGCACTTGCTCTCTGATTTGGTTCCCGTAGCTTATTAGCTACAAAAATTGCCTTGGCGATAATTATTTTCCACTTAAGGACAAAAATAGATAAATCCAGGCAAAATGAAGCTCCCAACAATCATTTGTAATGTTTTCTCCAGTGCTAACTGTAAGTTAGGCTTTCCATTTTCCCAGAGATACCATACGTATCTGTTGAACCTGCCCGTATCTTCTGCTTCATCCCACTCTAGACAACATTGGAGATAAAGCAGCCACTTTCCTGGCTTTACTGATTCCTGAGATCACTCTATTTCCTATTCTGTAGTGGCTCTTTTGTTTGATATGTGTTGAGTTCCAATGTGAATGAGGCAGTTTTCATATGGTTTTGGAAGTATGTGACCAGCCATGCAGTCTGAGTGAAGCAGCCAGTTTTCTTTTTTTGGCTTATGTTTCTGTAGATATTTACTGGCCTAAATATCTTCCTCTTTACAGCACTCTTCTACCAAAGAGATAGAAGACAGCTTTCATATTCTCCAGTCATCCTACAAAGTCCTACATGAAATAGACTACTGCAGCCTACAGGTACCATAGAAATATTTCAGTCAAGAGCACAAGTTCCACTCTTGCCCCTATGCTTCTTATGGTAATGTGCATGATCTCTTTGAGGAAAGACAGCAAGGAGACTGTATAGCTTGAGGTGTAATTGATGGGATGCTGAAGGTCTGGTTGTTGTTTTAGTGGTTATTTTTATAGATTATAAAGGAATCGACCGTGCAGCATCATTCTTCTGCTACCTCAACTTGTGGCTGAATCTAACAGCTTAACCGTGGTGGTCTCAGCCCTTCATTTAGCCTGTTTGGTCAAATAAGGCTGGTGGTAACTGAAAGCTGTGACCAGCTGATGGCTGTTGAATGATAGCTTGTGGAAATCCCCTTAGTGGACTCAGACCAAATTTTACTGACAAAATCTCACTATCTCCAAGCGAATTCCTCCAAAATAAATGCTAACTCAAGGCTCAGGAGCAACCACGGGTTTAAAGACAAGGAGAGTGAACTTGTCTCTTCCCTAGAAGTATTGTCTGTATGCCAGCAATGAAGTGAAAAGAGGCAAATTTGTGTCAGCACCACACAGACTGTCAGTAAAGAACTCCTGCCCTCAGAACTATCGAATCAAATTCATATGAATTTCCCACTCTTCCAAAACCACTTTCCCACAGGGAAGAAGGGATCACAAAATTAAACAGCATTCCCTTCTTCTCACATCTTTGTAATCTGTAAGCACTGTGCCTGTCATAGTGCTCCCAGGAGGTTTCCTTAACCATAATGTCTCATCTCTGCAAACAGCTGCTTCCCTTTTGCACAAGAGTTCTTGGAGACGTGCTTCACTTATCAGAAAAAAACCACTGAAAAGCTGGTAAATAACCAAGTTCTGTTGGAAAGATGAAATTGCACTGCAGATAGATGGATTTGCTTAACCTATAAAATAATTCTGGAACAGCTATTGTTTTGGCAAAATTCTAAAATGTAACAAAGTTTGATTGTTCTTGGCTTCTCTTAATTTGCTTACTTTGGGGTAATAGCTGACCTTCAATATGCACGTTAGTTCCATTACTGTTAAGTTAAATATATACACACATATCTAAGAGAGGTTTGACCATTTACTGTCAGTGTTCCAAGGTTAGCTGAAGTCTGGACCTTTTACTTTCTCTGTGCTCCACTAATTGAGACCAAAGCTTATGCAAGACTTCCTTGGGGAGCACAGGGTCTGAGGTTTTTACAGTCCACAAGGCTAAAATTCAAATATGAACCACAGCTGTTTGGATGGAAGTCCTGGACCTCTTCCTTTTGAACTATAGTGACCTGCTCAGCCTTGCCATCATGTGAAACTCTGAAATCCCTGCACAGCTGATGACTGGGATGTGAAAATTGCCTGCCAAGCAGACCTGGGTAAAGTGACTGGTTTACAGTGCTCTGAGATTTGCAGGTGGAAGGACTGCTCTTTCACTCTCCTCTGCTACCCTCTTCCCCTCCATTTCTGTACATATCATTCTTTTATATATATATGCAGATTTGATTCCACATTCACCATCCAAACAGCTAAATTGATGTTCTTATTGAAGATGGTGAAGTTCCTCCCTTCTGCCAAGTGCAGCTATTTTTATGAGTCCCCAGTAAGAGGTAAAATAAGAGAAACAGGGTGTGGGATAAACTAGTCAATCAATTTAAGTGGGGATAGACCTCCAGTGCCCTAACACTTAAATACTTTGTCTTCACTCGGCTGTGCTCTGTCTTAATTGGGGAGTACAAACAGGACAAATAAGCGTGGCCTTTTCCTACTGTGGATTGTCACATGAAAATATTTGTGAAGGGGTGGAGTAAACATTTTTGGGGATCACACTGCAAGAGGAGTCATATGGGAATTCACTGTGATGCAAAAGGAAATCATGTGTTGCTCCACAGACGATGTGATTGGCATTGTGAGCTCAGATGCATGCAGACAATCCAGGCAAAAAATCAAGATTGAAGCAGAATGAAATGCTCCTTTCTTCAGTAAGTCAGTGGGAGTCATAAATACTTCTGTCAGCTAGGAAAGCTACAAAAATGAACTAAATCATGACTCTATTTCCATGCTGATGCATGCACTTTGGAATAATATGTATAAAAGTGCCTTCCTTTTGGCATAACTGCAGTTACATAAATATTTAGATTTATACTAATAAGTAATTTTGCAGAAGTGAAAAGTAATAGGCTGCATGATAGCTATTTAAGGGGACGGACAGCCCACCTTCCAGTAGCCACGGTGACTTGCATCAAGTCATAATTGCAGGAGAGGGTGCTTCTGGAAATTAATGGTGAATCTTATATTCCCTTGTATTTAGAACCCAAATCCATTATTTCATTAATACTGTTAATTATATAACAATTAATCATATAATAATTATAAAAATAATTATACAATAACTATGTCTGAATGAATAATAAGCATTTTCAATATTAATAACTGCCTAGCAAGCAAGGCAAAGCAGATCTCGATCTGGTTTGAGTTTCTATCCTTACATATTCATTTCACTATTGCAAAGCACATTCAATAGTATGGAACATATAAAAAAAAAAGTCACTATTTCTTATCTACTGGTATACTAAAAGTCTTCGTGTGTCCAAAGTAATAGGAATTCCCACATTCCTGCTTACTATAAAATACAGCAAGCAAAAGCTAGATAAATTCTGTTTAATATGGAAATAATTTTGGCTGCATCTTTGGCTTTGTATGACATGGAAACTGGTGATTGTTTATGCTTTGCTACTTTTTTGGTCTGCATTAAAATCCCACATGAGAAACAGATTTTTCTCTAGGAACAAAATGTTACTTTTTTGGGACTGAGTTCTAATAGGTTGGGTAGTACGTCTGCTTCTTTTCAGCTGGGAAATTGCAGTGCATATAAAATCCAGATGGATAGCACATGAGGCTGGAAGCAACCTTGGCCAATGAGCCACGTCACTTGATTAAAAGAAACCTATAATAATTTAAGTAAAAATAGAACCCCCAAAAAGTAACAGAGCAACAAGCTGGCTGCAGCATGGGATTTCATCACAGTTCCATATTGCTTTACTTTTGCTGGTTGGCCCTTTCATACCTTATTGTAAATTAACCTATTTGCGTTAAGCATGCATGGAACTTGTGATTAATGTGCCAAAATATTAGTGATGGAAGATACATGATAAGCAGGATGAGGGGGGAAATTTGTCATCAGACTACAGAGGGCCACAAGGACCTATTACTCTTTGGGCAACGGTGCACTTGAAGAACTCAGCTGAGAGTGTTGCCATGAGAAATCACCCACACTGGCATGAGGCACACTAGTGCAGATCAGTACTTTTTGTACAGATTTTGTCTGTGTCTATCAGAAAGCAAGTAAGCACATATCAATGCAATTACAAGGTCACTCTGCAGAAAAACTCCTGAGTATCCCATGAGATTCAGCAGATTTGCGGGTGAGATTGTCTAAGGCAGCCTGTGAAGAAGTCACAGACAGGACTTGCAGAGGGATGGAGCCACATCTGGAATCCCTATGGGCAATTGGAGGAATGTTTATTATCCTTTGTTTATTATTTTGAGTGTGTACTCTCCCTCTTCCTTTCTTTGTCTCTCTTTGTTATTTGTGTAATAAAATTCCTCTAGGCATACAAAGTAAGTAAGTCATCTGGAATTGTGCGGTTCCCTCTGCCAGGAAGCTGGAAAAGCCTCTTTCTCTCGTGCAGAGACAAAAATATGGGCTCATCTCAAATACTGAGAAATTACAGAAATATTCACCATTTGCCTTTGAGTTCTATTTACATAGAAAAGAACTGTGGCAAATACGTGTGCTTCTTGCTGTTAAAAAATTGGCTTTTGTCCTGCCCAAGGTGTTGTGTTTATTTAAAAGTTGTTGAGAGATAATTTGTACATTCTAAAATAAAACATGCAAAATACATTAAAAGGGCTCGGTGACAAAGTTGGTTTTTTTTCTGCCGGTGGGTGCGAAGAAGGAAAAGGAAATGAGTAAGTAGAGAGGAGCGTCTTTATGGCCACATGGCTAGTGAAAATTTCTATTTATTCTTTGGGGAAAAAGCAAAGTAGCTGCATAGTTGCTGGTTGGATATGTGCCGGGACTATTTTTATTGGCAGGCAGCTCTGAGTGGCTGAAAGGTGGTTATTAACACCCTGACACAAAGTGCTGACAGGGCGATTATAAGATTAACACCCTATGTTATATTAACAGTGTCAAAACCTCCCCGTACCTGTCAGTGAGAAATAATGGCACGAAGGAAAACATTATAGACATGCTGTGACTTTAACATTGAAATACCATGCAACTATTCACTTTTTGAAATTGATCTAAATATCTAGATGACCAACTGAAGGATCATAAAATAAAGGAATGTGATTTAAATGGTAGCTTCACCAAATCAAAAAATGAATGCAAAAGTTAAGCTGCCCAGCTTACTTACTCTCTTGTTGACACTTTTAGCCCTGATCTCCCTGGCAGTGGGTCTCTCACAACTGCTGCCTTTCAGTAGAGTTGTGGTTTGAGATCTCATAAATTTAGGATTTGACCTTAGGACTTGACAAAAACAGTGCTTTTCTGGAGAATGTTATTACTAATGTACAAGGCAAAATTCAACCTTGATCTTCTTCCAGGATTGCTAGTCATCATAGGCTGGTTTTATCAGTGAGAGTCTTAGGACCACAAGGACCAATCTGCATTTAAAATGTCTCTGCTCCATGTTCACTAGAACTGGAACAGCAAGCCCTCTAGCATAGTTGTCCTGAAGAATATCCAAAGAAGGACAATGAAGAAGCCAGTGAAGTTTCTGGAGCACAAGTCTTATGGAGAGCGGCTGAGGGAAATGGGATTTTTCATTCTGGAGAAGGGTATGCTCAGGGAAGACCTTATCACTCTCTACAGCTGCCTGAAAGGAGGTTGTGGTGAGATGGGGGTTGGCCTCTTCTCACAGGTACCAGTGATAGGATGAGAGATGACGGCCTTAAATTGCACCAGGGGAGGTTCAAGTTGGATATTAGGGAAAATTTCTTCTCAGAAAGCGTGGTGATGCACTGGCACAGGCTGCCCAGAAAGGTGGTAGAGTCACCGTCCCTAAGGAGGTGTTCAAGAAAAGGGTGGATGTGGCACTGACGGACATAATCTAGAGCAGTCGTAGCTATGGCTTGATGGTTGGACTAGATGATCGTAGTGGTCTTTCCAACCTTGATGATTCTATGATAGCTTCAGCTAGACTGCTTTATGCTGCCATAAATTCTGCCAGTTTTGATTAAGAGGATAAGCTAGGAGAAAAAAGTTCTTCCTGTAAGACTAAATCTATACCTTCACTAGTAAAAAATATTGTCCAAGTGTTTCCAGATAAAGCATTCTTTCTGTATTTTTATTATTATATTTTATGTTGTATATGATGGCAGTACAGTCTATATATTTTTGTCTGTAAGACTGATAAATAAAATGCAAATTAAATATTCTTAGAATACTTTAGTTTCTGAACAAGATAAAGACATTGTCAAATCACCCCATGTGCCAGGAAATGCTTCTGAGTTGCATAAGAAAGGTTTGATAGTTTTAAGTAAGTGGGATTTGGGGGGTTTACAGAATGTTGCAATGCCATCATACCTTATTGAAACCCCTTACTAGAAAAGTGTATGTAATTAACTTAGCATGTGTTACAAATGACTAAAGCTGCATCTGAAAAGTTCAAGTGTCTTGGAAATAGATCTAACAGAAACATTTAATAACTAAACAAGGATAAAGGATGGATTAATGGCTGCAGTTTAGTTTGGGGGCTACTGGAAGACAATGCCAAAAATTCACTAGTACTTTCAGAGCTTCTATGAAATGAATACCGTGCCTGCAGAAAATTGAGTATTTATTATAGCAACTGTTGAGAATTGCCAAAGGTAGGGAGTTTCCAATAAATAGGATTCTAGTTCTAGGATACTGGAACAACCTGTTAAAGTATTTGTATATGTAATTTTATTACAGCATCTGCTTTGGTTGAAACCAAGGTCTCCAGGGCAATTTTGAACTTTCAAGTTGTCTGCAGAATGGAGTGTTTACATCTAAATATCTTTTCTACTTCAAAAAATGAAAACTCTGACTTAATTCAGAGAAAATGATGTTTAATCATGTTTTACTAATGATATGCGTGCAGTTTTCCACGATGATGAGAGTCTCAAAATACTTTCTGAAATGCTAGAAATCCTTTAGAGATTTTTGGCATTTCACATATTTGAGTGATTTTTTCAAAACAAGGCAAAGTCAGTGCTATCAGGTTAGTTGAGTATTCTGTGCTCTTAATTATAGTCATACCATGTGGTCATTGAAAAGACATTCAAGTGGTGAGAATTCACGTACGCTGCAGTTTTCTGGGACTTCAAATAATATATAAAGGCTTTGTTTACCAAATGAATATTGCTGTAGACTTCAGCTGTAAACTGTGTAAGAATAATTTTAGCTGTTCAGTGAATGTATGCTTCACTCTGCTTTATTTTACCTTTCTTAGTAGCCCTGAGTGACTCTGTGGGAAATCCTGTGCTGCGCTTATGTATCTCTGGAAGTAAGCAAAACTCAGAGACGCTGGCTCTCATACTGTTTCATAGAAAAGGGAAGATTGTGCAGCAGTCCTGTCTGCCAGGTGGGGCAGAGACAGGCTCCTCAAGTTCTGCATGTCCTGGGAAGAATTAAGAGGGGATTATGGGTTTGGTAGAGCTAAACCCAGCAATCAGTGTGCTCCACAGCCTCACTGGCTCTACATGCTGAATGGGAGCAGATCAACAAGCTCTGTCTGCTAATCCTTATCTCTTTCTTTCTGGACATCTTCTGTGTGACAAGAAGAGAGCATGGGTCACATTCTGCCCTCATCCCTTCTGTCACAGTTGCAGATCAAGACACATTTCGTCAAAGCCTGCATGGCACTCAACAAAAAAGAAGCCATAGCACAATGAAAGCCAGTAAATAGTTAATAAACTATGAAATCGTTTGTAGACATGAAAGTGGGAGGAGAGCTAAGACTGTGTTCACAAAGAAGTGAAGATGTAAGAGATGACCTTCCGTGACCACTAAATAGATAACTTCATCAGGATGTGCTTGTTCCAGAACATTAACAGATCCTTGCATGTCTATCATGCTGAAGGGACAGAAACTTTACTGTAGTTATTTGGAAGGATTTTTGAATGAGCAAGGTATATATATATTTATATGTTATATTTATTTATTTATTTATTATTATATTTTTATATATTATATATATATGTTTGTATGTACACACACATTTTTTATATATTTAGTGTTTACTTGGAATGTGGTGCTTATCTCTGGTAAGCAGTTTATGAACACCACCTAAGTGAGCACTGCAGTCATTAAACTCAGGTTGCCTGGCTTGGCTCTGCTGTCTTTTCATACCAGGAAGAAAAAAAGTGTGCTCAGCAGCTAAGATTCATGCTCTTGCAATCCTTTGCAGCCCAGGCCCCCCAAAAAAAGCCATTTTAAAGCAGCAGGTGTAACTCTGCATTGTTTTAGTATTATGTGACAAGCAGTGTATCATTTCAGTCTCTTTAAGAAAATAGCCATATATTGGATCTTTGCCTCTGACATACTGGTGAGTGATGTAAAACCCATCTACACTAGAAATAAAATATCCTGCTTTTCTAGAATAAGTAAATTTCCATTGCTGGGTGTACACAAATTATGTCTCCTGCCACCCTGATATTATTCCTGAGGGACAGCGTACTTTACCAGCTAGTTACACTTTGTCCAGTGGAAGTACTGAGTTCGTTCTGATTTATTTGATTTTATAAAGTTAGTAAAACTGAGAAACTTTGTCCTAGAAATGCTGTTCTGTGTTGCACAAGGTCAACCCTGTGCACTAAGAAAGCAGAGAGAAAGTGGACTGGATCCTTCAGTTTAACACTGAAAACTGTGCCTTTGTGCCCTCTCATCCACGATGCTTTGCTTTCCTTAAAATATGCTAAGATAGATTTTAATGCAGTTCTAGAGTAATATTCCTCTTAAAAAAAAACATGGTATGCACTAATAACTCAGAAATGTTTCTTTATAATTGTAATTGATTCATTTTATTTTTTCCCTCTTTACTTTCCAGGCTATTTTAAGAACATAAGCAGAATGCTCCATTTGTCCTTTTTATGCAGAAAAACCCTTACATTTATGAGTGACATCATGATGAATCGTAATAGCAACCAGAAATAGAAGAATTCCTGCTTGTACTACCACAGCTTTGGGATGAGTTAAAACTGGACAAACTACTGAACAGTGACTACTGTCAACAGCTGGCTTTTGCCAAAACCTTCACAGATTCAGAGTGGGAAGTTTATATCATTAAAAAAATCCCACAAGTAGCAACAGATGAAATTCAACCCCATCCACAGCACTGCTTGTCAGCTCAGCAGTACTGGACACACATCACATCAACACAAAACAGTGACATGCATACGTGCCTGTAGACCTCACCACCCCATCACCATCCCCCATATTGAAGTCTGAGTTGTACAGACAGCAAAATACAGCCATACTTGGAGACAGGAACAAGGTGAAGAGCCTGTGGTAGCTGTGTTGGCTTCATTGCTATTGTTGCCATTCGTTGATCATTTTTTTTCAAGATTTATGTCTGTTTAGAACAAAACAAGCATTGAAAGTTTTGAAGGGTTGCTTAATGGAGAGAACAAGTTTCAACTTTATTCCCTACTTTCATGCAATCAGAGGTTATGTTTATTTAGAAAGCTAACATTTATACAGATTATGCGCTTTCAGTGCTTCCATGCCAAAAAATACATGACTAAAATGGGTCTTTCCATCACTCTTTCAGTTTTTGACCTATGATTGTTTTTACAGGAACTGGATATTTTAAGCAATAGCCTCTGGTAGAGTAAGGGGAAAGCACAGCACCTTGTGCAATAATTTGCAAGAAGTGGTTTAGGCAAAAGGTTTTAAGCAAAATGCATTTGAATCACTCAGCTCTCCAGACTACCCCAAACACTATTTGATTAGGATAATTGCCAGTGTGAGTGGGAAGGGTCACCAAGCAAAGCTTGGATGGTAGTGGAGGTCATCAGTTAAGGAAGTATAACCTTTAAGCAGTGTGAAACTTTTAATTAATTAAGCCTCCCAACAAACTTTTCAGTCTTAAAAACAGTGAAGTGAGAATTATTAGAGGCTGAGAATTGAGCTCCCAGTGAATAATTATTCAAGCTGTAAATACGCTTTTGTTGTATGTGCTGCTCATTATTCTGCTCTTGACAATATTTGAAATGTTGCTGTTTTGTAAGTAAGAAAGAAAGGTTTGTCTCACATTCGTATGGAAGTTATGGCTTCCATATGGCTTATTTAAAACTCATTTTAAAAATCCACTCACAGAAAAAAAAAAAAAAAAAAAAAGGGAAAATTATTATGGTCAAAAGGATCTGTCCTTTATTTTTAGTGACTTGTCCTTAGGTGTCAATTTCTAACCTCATAAATGCCTTGTTTTTGTATCACTGTGTAGAAGTGGTACTGAGCCATGTGAACAACAACTGCTAGAAATCTCTGTGCTCAGTTGAGGCTCTTGCCTAGGAGATAAGAGTTTTCTTATGGAATTCAACAAAGCAAGAACATATGAAAAAGAAATGTCTTTCTGCTTTCCAATATTTTTCCAGCTGAAAAACAGTGACAAAGCTTAAGGATGTGATATTTTTTCCCTCCACATTCTCACACTTTCTAAATGCTTTCCAACTGGCAAAACAGTCGATGTTACTTTGTGTTCTTTCCTGCCTTTAGAAAGAAAGACAGTCTGAAATGCAGGAAAGCTCTATTTGAAAACAGTCCTAGTATTCCTTTATTTTGAGCTATTCTTGGAGAAAGGAGTAGGATTTGTTTGTTTTCTTTTCACAATAACAAAATGAAAATATTCAGAAACATTCTCCTCTGAAACACCTTTCTGAGCTTATCAGAAGTTTATCTTTAAGTTGCAATTATTTCAAACTCCCCTTTATAGGGCAGTCTTTATTTCAACCAGTCTATCATACAGAGTCACAGCCTCTCAACAGATTTTTTAGTATTTTGCTTTAAATAGAGACTGGGAAGCTGATTTGCATCAGCAAAGTGTTCATTAAAAAGGATTAATCATGGGTAAGTGCCACAGCCCCATGAAAGAAGGCAAGGCTAAACATCACGCACCTCATTTTCATTGACAGTGACAACCCGAGCATCATAATCAGGGGCTTTTTGGCCCCAGTACATAGGGAAACCTAAAACTTTCATAATACAGCTCAAATTACCATTTCAGCAGGTGAGTAAATAATCACCACTGACTTACTCCTCACACCACATTCAATTCAGGATGGTGTGTTAGTGTCACAAAGTACACTGTGCTGTAGGCAATGGGGGCACGGGGTGGTCTTGGCCCTGGGGCACCACCAACCAGCAAGACTGAGATGTCCAACTCCCTTTTTCTTACCCCTCTATGGAAGGAATTTTATTTTGCTATTTCTCACAGCTTCCCTTGGTGGCTGTGAGCACTCACCTCCCACATGTGGGGTTCAGGAGCACGGATGTAGGTGGCACTGCATCTCCATGGCTTCCAAGGTGGGGAAGCTCTCCCGGACATCAGTGTAGATACATCATGACCTTGAGATTTCATGAGAGGATTTCATTCCCCTCATCTCTCTTGCTTGCATTGCCACCTGTACCTAGATTCTCCCCATTCCACAGCTAGAGGTAAGTGATGCTCAGCAAGAGCCCACTAAATCCCTGCACTGAATCATAGAATGGCTTGTGTTGGAAGATACCTTAAAGATCGTCCAGTTTCAACTTCCTTACCAACCACCAGATAAGGCTGCCCAGGACCCCATCCAACCTGGCTCTGAATGCCTCCAGGGATGGGATCTTTCTTTACCGAAAGTGCACAACAGCCTCCAAGTGAGGAAAATAACCCAATTTATGTGTAACTACTGAGCTGCCACATTTCTTTATATGGAGCTACCCTTCTCTGTTCTTTCATGCGTGTTGCAATTAACTGGCATGCTGCAGTTAATGAAGATCTCTGTTCCTGCAAAGGCAAGGAGGGTTCTGACTTTCAATATATTTCTGATCACCTACAATCCTACAAAGTTTAATGAAGTGATTGTAGGGTTTAGCAGCCTTTCATCCTATAATTACATGTTTTGTTTCAAGAATTATATTAAAGCTGGGGATGGGAGGTTTCAGAAGACTTGGTAGATAACTAAGATGCGTAAGACTCTTTATTAAGAAAATCTGCCTGGAAAGCTCATAAGATTAAGTTTTCCTGCAACATTTTCTATACTTCCTACTTGAAGACTGGCTGGAAATCTGAGAAGAGCTGTTCTGTTCCATCTGAAATGAGTAGGTGCCAAGGTTTTAGAAGGCTGAGAGAGGCAAGGGGAGGAAAAGAGAGTTAGTTACACTTTTTTTCTTTAGAAATTCAGGTTCATCTTGAGTTTTGGGAAGTGGTTACAATTCACTTTTGTTTTGTCTAAACAAATTTCTTCACTTTTATTTTGTCTGAATCATCTGGCTAAAGTACAGCTTGGGCTTTACTTCCCAGAGGAGTTAAACTGAATTAATAGGTTTGGTCACAAGGCATAAGCTGAAGCCTGTTTATAAGAGCTCATCTACTCCATGAGGGCACACAGGAGCCTCTTTAGCAATGCATGAAAGACCAGGTCAGCCCAAATCATTTAAGATGTACTTGCACCGGGTTTGACCCAATTCCAAATCTGAACTATGTTGCTAGGATGATCACTGGCACAAGAACAGATATTGAATATCAGTCAATATGAAATTATTCTGATGTGAACTGATACATTTTCTGAAAGAACAGGCTCCATTTCTTCCTGTTTGTGTTAAAATAACTGCAGTTAAATTTTTAAAGGATTGAGGTAGCTTTCACAACTGATATCAACATAAGAGCTTTGAAACTATTGTCTGAAATCAACTAGTTCTTGAATGGAACATCATCTGAAAATCTCTGGCAGAAATTCTGGAGTAAAAGACAAAGTAATTAGTAAACACTTTATCATCTTTTCACTTTTGAAGAGGAATATATTGCTGTATAGAAAGGTGTGCCCTGTGTTTTTGTGTACATGTGATACAGACTAAGACTTCACCAGAAGAAAAGATGTGCATCTACATGTACAATTTGAGTAACCAAATGAAAAGTTTTACATAGATCATTCTGAAAGTAATGCCTCCTATTTTTTTTCCCCATGGAAACTGCAACAGATGCAAACAGCACAATAACATGATTTGATAAAGCAAATTCTCAGCTGCAAAACACTGTTTTTCAACATAACCACCACCATTAGCTGTGCATTTTCACCAGCAATGAACAAAAGCCTGCATGCCACACTCATACAAATCTGTACCAGGAGAGGTGACCCACTGTTGCTGCCACCACTGCTGAAATGCACCATCCACTGCCTCACTGTGCTCACATCCACTAGCTGGTCTCCGCAAACTTTCAGCAAGCATCAGTGAATGTCAATGGGTGCCACTGTTTCTGCATGGAGGAATTCAGTGACACAGCTTTGCTTCACACACACTTCCATGTCAGATGCCATTGTGTCAGACTGCCTCTCTGCTACTATCTGTCACATGACAACAACAGGTAACAGAATATGAGTGGGAGGTTCAGCCTCTACTGCCATACCACCAATGTACACTTCTGACATTGTGGGCCAATAAATAGGAGGCATTACTTTCAGTACAACCCTCATACAAGTGCTTACTGCAGAACAATCACAATGACATTGAGTCAAGGATAATGGCCAAAGTTATTTCAAGTGCAAAATTGAAGAAGCTAAGAAAGAAGATGGGAGAAGAATTGCAGCCAGTTCATAAATCCACCATTTTTCCAACCAAGCATTGTGGTAGACTTTTCATTAGCAGAAAATGTAGGTAAGGATATGCAATGTGGACAAACTCAGAACAGCCACGTTTTTATCCATAGAGAGGGCTGCCAAGATCACAAAGGGTAAGTATGAACACTCAGAATTTCTCCCACAAGCTCCAACTCATATCAGTTTTAGATTTTGAGAGCAGAAAACCAGAGAGAACATCCTCAGTCAAAGCTATAGAATGATTCAAATGCCATCTCTACAAATGAAATATCCCCACTCCAAAATAAGGAAAAAACAACAAAAACGCAGCGTCAGTAAGACAGCAACAAACACAAAATGTTAAAGAAGGATGGCACATGCCCTACAATGGTAGTTTAGCTCCAGTGTGGTATAATCAACATGCAAAATGATTTCTACTAGCTATTTCTCGTCACTCTCCTTCAAAACAGTGACTGCGTTTTGCTGGTGCACATATTGAAATACTGAACTTTTGGGTTTTGATCTTCTGAATGGTTATTCTTTCAAAAGAGTCCCTGCTAAGGTGTCTGAGTCTGAAGGCCACGGCTCTTTCAGCGGAGCAGCTCTGTCTCACACCATACTCCCAAGAATAAACACTGTATTGAGCAGAAGTGCCAAAAGAGAGAAAAAAAATTCTCTTTCTTTCCTTGCAAGGCCAAACATGCTGTCTTTGGACAGATTTCAGTCCTGCTTTAATTCATTAAAAAAGTGAAACAAAATCACCATTTACATCCTTGACAGCTGGCAGGTTTTATGTGTTCTTACTGCGCCTGCCAAGTCAAGAAAAAAAAAAAAAGGAGTTTTCATTCAGCTCTGTCATGGATCTTCGGAGTGCTGAAAGTGTGAGAGATGTTAAAATGTATTCATAACAATGACATACAGTACCTGAAGGCAGGAATGTATTATGCTAATGTACTGGTGTAAAGGAAGTTACAATTCTCCTTTTTCCTTAAAAAAAAAATTAAAAAAATTAAAAAAAAAAAAAGGAAAAAGACCCACAAGAACATCAGAAAACATACCAGTCCTGCAAGAGGGAGTGCTTTGCTTTCCACAAAGTCACCTGAGATGTTCCAAGTGCTTTCTGCTCATCAGATTGCTTTCCAAGATATACTAGATAAATTAAAAAAAGAAAAAAGCAGAGGTCTCATGTTTTATTAGCATTTATGGATTTCCCTTCCACCTTGGAGAGGAGAATGGCCTTGCAGTTCAGGTGCTGAGCTGCCATGGGCAGATACTGCCATGACCACATCCCCAACCAGTGACGTGAGAAAAATGAGAAAAGTGCTCTTCTGCACATCAGTCGTTTGGGTAGGAAGAGTTTGCCATCCTGTCTGCTTGTACTTGTACAAGGCAACACAAAAAGGCACTGGATGGAAACATTATAGTGAAAAGCAATGTCTTGTATATTGTACTAGATAACGTTAGTGGTCTTTTCCAACCTTAACGATTCTCTGGTTCTATGATTCTATATTCTTCAGTAGAAACTAGGAACAGAAATTACCTCCAACTTTTATGTTTTGCAGCCATTCCCTGGCCCAGCTAAGACAGAAAAACAGAAAGAAAATCACTTCCAAATAAAAAGCTGTCATGTAAGAGGTCTGAGGCAGGATGCAAACCCCCAGCGTTTCATGCCACAACACACATAGACCGCAGCCTATATCACATTGCTCAGAACGCACACCTTGAGTGAATACTGTCCAATGCGTCTGAGCTGTATACAGTGAATTTCTTTGCCAGAAAGGAGATGGACAGTAAAACTAGGCAGTTGTTTGAACTCTGTGGCATTGTGAAAAGTTATCTAGACCTCAGTTCAACAAAACCTTAATTGCCCCTCTAATTATGATGGTGACAAAGATAAATTAGAAATTGGACCTGCTGCTATTGCATTTCTTTTTCTTACTACCCACCCCCCCAAACATGCAAGTTAAACCTGCCTCAGCACAAACATAAGAGATAAAACTTCCCATTTTAGCCCTGCACAGCTGTTTACGCTTGAGAGAAATACTACTGAAGAAGAGTCCTGTGATATAATTACAATCCATTAGCATACCATCGTTGTCATTTTCAGAGGCATTTAGGAGGGAGTTGTTGCAGATTTCAGAACTGAAGCCTCACTCAGGAAGCACAGATGCCAGATCATTATTCCTTGCTTATGGGCAGAGGTGATATTTACTGCCTGCAGTACATTTCACATAGCAGCTATCTTGTCAGTCATACTTCATACATCACTGGGTCGTTCTAATTTTGCTGTAGATATTTACTTTAAAATCAGTTTTATTTTGTGATCAGCATCCCCATATCTATGGTGGTGAGAATAGCTTGGGGTTGCTTAAACACCACAAATATGACTAGTCTTGGCTCTGAAATATTGAGACCCATAGGCACAATGCAATCATTATGGCATGCATATAGCCCTAAGCAATTTCACTTATTAAGCCAGCAACTACTTAAAATGGCAAGCTGCTCTTGGAAAAATCAACTTGCTGCTTTATGCCTGTACAAGATCCCTTTTGCCATAAATAAAGTTTTAGAAAACCTAAATCTGTGGCAATTGTCTGCCTCTGAGATACAGTTACAACAGGATAATAAGTAGACTTATTTATATTGCTGTGCTCAGCTTTACCCACAGTATGTTGATGGGACTAGCAAAATGATTTGTTCTCCACAGTACTAACTAAAACAAAACAAAACAAAATAAAACCCCAAAACAAAACAAAAAACACAAGTGGAAATGTGGTTTGTGTGAGGATGAACAAGAAAAATACTGCACTGAAGGAGCAGGAAAAGGAATAGAGCAGTATCTTTCACCATAACTGGTAATGGGATTTGTGTCTAAGAGAAGCATCCAACCTCATCACCTTTTGATCTTTCCTCTGGAGAAATGATTCTGATGCGCCAACTCTCAGTTTATAGCAAGACTGTAAAAGCCTCACACAAGTACCCATGATTGTATTATGAAACTGGAAGGATGAAAAGAATCAGCAAACAGAACGAGCAAAGCTGAGGAAGCAGGGAAATGCTGAAATTCGTTTCTGATTTCATTGCACTTCTGAAAGTTTTACATAGCAATAGGAGAATATCCTGGCTATGAACACTGAACTTCTCACTGAAAGGCAACCAGAAGCATCATTATTGATCATCAACACAGTTTTTGGTAAAATTAGACTTATGCCAAGCCAAGGCTCACCGAAGTATGATGAGTACACCACTGTGACTGAGCAAACATTATCTACGCTCTGAATGAGGAGTTTGGATGGGTACTCTTCTCAGTCAACCAAGTGAGCTCTGAAACATATTTTCAAAGGAGGAAGTTGCAGATTTCCATAAACCCATCAGAAACCCCAATAGAGTAGGAGAAATTCTTATATCCAGGCTGCAAATAAATGAAGACTCAAAATATCTTTGTGTAAAGACAGAGCTCTGAATGCTGAGGACCCAGCATGAGATACAGCCTCTGTAATGGCTCTGGTTGATTCAGAGAAACAGCACGGATAACAGTCATGCATATTCTATGCCTAAACTGGCTTTGAGATCTCCCGTCATCAGTGGGTTGCAGTGCTGAGAGCTGGCTGTCCTCCACATGGAGAGGAGTACCTTTCGCCAGGCTGTGATGTATGGCTGGACATGTGCAAAGTGTTGGCAGCTGTGGAGGCTCTGGAAGTCTTCAAGATAAAAGACACTTTCTGAAAGTAAGATTACTTTCATTACTGAGTTGATGTGAAGCTTATTTATTTTTATGAGATATCTTTTCAAATCACTAAATTATTTTATTAGTTGTTTTCATAGCTTATACTACAAGGGCATGATTTTGTGATTGAATGAAAGATTGCCTCTTGCCACCTTCATTATACAAACAGCCTGAAGCTCCCACCTCCTTAAATACATATCCAAGAGTGGGCTGAATGCGTATGGGAAGTGGAGAGATACCTTGGAAACAAAAGGAGCTCTTGTCTAAGTTCTGTTTTTTGAGAGTTTTGTTCAGACATTTACGTTGTCTAAAGTAGCTAATGATCACTTGGAGACTGAAAACAATGACAACAAAGTACTTCTGTACTCTGTTCAGTGCTGATCAAATGATTTCACAATCATTTATCATTAGCATACTTTTGCTTTTGCCATATCAAGTAAATCTCAAAAATCACAAAATTTTGTGATTGCACATCTGGGAAAGTTTTGCTTTTCCACATGAAGTATAGCGCAGCAGTGGAATATTGGGACTGCCAAAAAAACTATATCTCCACACCTTATAAATGGTGCAGTTGTAAAAATTATTAAGCAGTGGATCTTAAAGTTAGCAGGGCTATAGGACTATGGAGAAATCAGTCAATAGCCTTGTTATAGAATCACGGCGTGACTTGAGTTGGAAGAAACCTCAAAGATCACCCAGTTCCAACTGCCTGCCATGGACTGGTTGTCTTCCCACCAGATCAGGCTGCCCAGGGCCCCATCCAACCTGGCCTTGAGCATCTCCAGGAATGGGGCATCCACAGCCTCCCTGGGCCTTCAAAGCCCAGCTGTCCCAGCCTTTTTCCATAGAAAAGGTGCTCCTGCCTTCTGATCGTCTTCGTGACCCTCCTCTGGACCTGCTCCAACAGCTCCATGTCCTTCCTATACTGGGGCTCCAAGCCTGGACAGTACTCCAGATGGGGCCTCACAAAGGGCAGAGTAGATGGGGAAGAGCATGAATTATCAACCATTAATTTTTTCTGGTATTGTAAAGTTTTTATCCCTTTGGATAAGGGAGTAAAGAATGTCAAAGCACAAGAATTCCAAAATACTTCTAGAAAAGATGAAAACATCTTTTAGATGATACAACCTACTATGTAATGCCTCCATATGTCAGAATATTATCTCTTCGTTTCCTTCCAAATAAAAGACTACATATTTTCAGCATGGTAAAAATTTTGATCACAATACAATTGCATTTATCAAAACTGTATTTTCCATGTAAAATGTTCTTCTCACAATAAGTTTTCCAGTACCTTATTTTTTTTCTCACCTGCCCATGTATCACAATGGAAGGAAAATATCTGCAGTGTGCTGTAAAAATCCATGGTTGGCACCATATAGTATATTCAGAAAGCCCCAGAGGGCATCAAACACATAAGCTTCAGCTCTTAGCTGAAGGTGTTCCATGCCGGGACATGGGCTGTCACCGTAATGGCTTGTGATCATTATGTAACTATGTGGAAGCTGTTGTTCCTTTCCAAGTGACTGCAGCTGCAAGAGCATTGCTCTTTGCTGAGGTACTGAACTGTTCATTTGAAGCAGGCTCTCCAGTATCCTCACGCAGCTGTGCGCTGCTGGACACTTCATTAATGAAATGAAGGAAGACTGCAGATAGCATGGTGACACTAACATTGGCAAGCTGACAACGAAAAGTTGTCTCTACACACACCCTTGATTGGACCCAGTGTCCTTCCTTTGACCCTCAGCTCTTTCCTTTGGCTTTGAGTAATGAGTGTAAGCACTCCCAGCTATTTCAATATATCTTCTTCCTATTTTCCTTCCAGCACAGAGATATTCCCGTCTTACTCATAATAGAAGTAAACACATCTTGTGGTGGTTGGTGAGCCCGAGCTCCATCCACTGGGAGTGATTCATTAAATTACTGAGCTCAGATTTGCAGAAGCATTAACATGCTTTGTTCCCATTGCAGCCTGTAAAAGTCAGCCCTCAGCCCTTAGGAATATCAAGTTCTGTCATAGCATTAAACTCAGTATCATTTGGGTAGGTTGTGTTATCAACATCCTCGTGGCTGGAGGATTTTCTCTTCTCTAAATGAAAGAACACCTGCTGAAAAGCTTGATCTTGTAGTAGCACTACCTGCAAAACTGTTCTGGTATGTCTAGAAGGATGCCTTTTTTGTGCTCAACCTCCCATATGATACAAGAGAAAAGGGAGTTGAGGCTGATCCTGAGATGTCTCCTGTGCTTGGCTGAAGTGACGCAGGGAGAAGTGGGTAAGGGGAGCAGTCTAGTGAAGGACCGGGGCTGATCTCCAGCTACCCAAGACAAAAAGGCTTGGCAGCACTGCTAAAAGAAATGCCCAAAGGGGCATCTCTCCCTACTAAGTAAGAAACCTTAATTTCACCCAATATTCATAATGAAGAAGAACTGGCTCCAAACAAAATGTCTGCTGGTGGCAGGATCACCACTCCTCATGCCATAAGGAGGTGGATAGCAGATAGAAGGGGGAAAGAAAAAGCTATGCGGGAAGCTCAGAAGCTTTGTATGCAAGCAATACAATCCATAAGCAATAAACTTTTTCCTTCTCTGACTTTTGTTAGTTACAAAAAGTCAATTCAATACCCTGCAATTTAATTTCATGCTTTCCTGGGGTGAAGTCAAGGCTGCAGAAGACAATCACAGGGGGTATGCCACAACGTGCCACACATTACTAATAACAAGTATCAGCAAAGTGTTCCTCCATGTATCTACATGGGAAAAGACTTAAATGCAAAGCCAGAAGCCACTATGATAGACAAAGAAAATTCCCCTAAGTAGTTGAGGAGTAGAGAGAAATCAAAAATCACGCCCTGAACAAGGTACTATATGACATGTTTCTGTCTGAACAACTAAAAAAATGAGAGGAAAACTGAAGAAATTAAAGACAAATGCAGGCAATTATCAACTGAATACAAAGCTTTTCATTTATGTGGGGCCAAAGTTACACAGTAGCATGTAAAATCAGACAAATGAGCAAAATACCAACTGAAAATTGCAGTGTGAGAAGTGGAATCTTAATTACATTTTTTAAATGATGATAGTTCATTACATAACAATTTTTTAATGATGCTGCTCAGAGGTCCTTCCTATCCTAAAGTCATATGTTTCTAAATAGCTAAGGCTCTGAATAGGAAAGTTAGTGGTAGCTAAAAGGGAAGGAGTTTTCTCTTCCTTGGTTTCCCACTATGGGAAGTACCTAATAATGAACATCAAGTGTGAGGCAACAGCTTGAAAAATGCAGTCAAGCTTACCTGTGTCTCACCTCTACACCAATCTTGTTTACCCATCAACATCTCCGGAACAGTTTCTTCTTCATTCGCATTCCTAAACAGCAGCCTTTATTATATGGTGTACCACATCCTAACATTAATTAGCACTTCACTGGCAGGCTAAGTATCATTTTTCAAAAGGACTGCAATTAACAAAATAAAACAAATCCCTTTTTAGTTCAAGCAGCTTTGCTTCTTTCCCTCTTTTCAAAATGATGGTGTCAAATTGTTGCTTCCCTCTTGCAGCTTATAATCATAGAATGATTTGAGTTGGAAGGAACCCTTAACGACCACCTAGTCCAATTCTCCTGCAATGAACAGGGACATCTACAGCTAAAGCATGGTACTCAGAGCCCCATCCAGCCTAACCTTGAACATCTCCAGGGTTTGGGGCATCCATCCCTCTCTCTGGGCAACCTGTGCCGGTGTCTCACCACCATTATTGTAAAAAACTTCTTCCTTATATCCAATCTCAATATCTCCTCCCTTAGTTTGAAACCATTTCCCCTTGTTCTATCACAGCAGACCCTGATAAAGAGTCTGTCCCCTTCTTTCTTACAGCCCCCCTATAGATACTGAAAGGTCGCTCTCAGGTCCACCTCGAGCCTTCTCTTCATCAAGCTGAACAGCCCCAGCTCTCTCGGCCTATCCTCATAGGACAGGAGTTCCATCCCTAGGATCATATTTGTGGCTCTTATCTGGATGCGTCCCAACAGGTCCACATCTCTCCTGTACTGAGGACTTCACATCTGAACACAGTACTCTACATGAGGTGTCACCGGAGCAGAGCAGAGGGGCAGGATCACTTCCCTCAACCTGCTGGCCATGCTTCTTCTGATGCAGCCCAGGATACAGTTGGCTTTCTGGGCTGTGAGGGCACGCTGCTGGCTCATGTCCAGCTTCTCATCCACCAATCCCTCTACACTGCTCTAAACTAACAACAATGGGAATATTTTCCAGTGTGCAATGGCTTTCACTTGTCTAATGCCTTTCACCTGAATATTTTAAGGCACTTAGCAGTAGTGAAGGGTGGAGAAGGACATTGATCTTCTTAGATTTTCTTCTATTTATATGCAGAGTTACAGGCAGAGAACTGGCAAGTAATTTGCCGCAGGTTACAGAATGACTCATCGTCAGAGTCAGTAATAAAACCCAGTTTTCTGGAGTCTCTGATTATTCTGTTCACAAGATAATCCAACAAGTACGTTGATTTCACTTTTTGACTCAAAATATAGTAACGTGTATTTCTTGGAAAAAAGTATTCTGTTTATGTTGGAGAAACATCCAGGTTTATTCATTGTGTTGATGTAGTAAATTGCCAGCCCATCCACCATCAGAGAGCAGTGCCAATGATGTTTTGGATTTAGGGCACATGAATGACTCTCATTCATTCATCATCTTGAAAGATGGGTAGAAAACTAACAAATGTGAAACTGCTGGAAGGGGCACTGCAGTATTAGTGTGCAACCAGAGAATTCATAATGGCAAAGAACAGGTCACAGTCACTTGAAATACTGTACATTTTTCCAGAGACTTGTTTGCAATATGATCTTCTTGCTGTGGAGAAATGCTTTAGTAGATGCAACTTAAAGATTTTTTTCCACATTTTTTGAAACAAAATGAGGGGAAAAAATTGTTTGACCTGAACTTCTGTATACAAAACCAGCCTATATTTTTCATTAAAACACTATGTCGTAAAAGTGTTGACAAAACATAAAAACACTGACTGGCAGTGCTAAGCCAGCTCCCTTGGGCACAGCGTGAGAACCTCACAGTGCCATGGTCTCTGGGAAGGATTTTCTGGCTGGACTGGCTCTCCTAAGGGATAAGTGGGGCTTCTCATCCTGTGGCTGTTGCTGGGCTCGCTGAGGAGTACGGTTTCCTGAGACACCCACTCCAGCACTTCCACAAAGTCCAATGAGAGTATTTCTCATGCTTTTGATTTTCTCAGTCTTTCAACTGATGTACTTGGAGGTGGGAAAGAATACAGTATTGCTTCTGAAACAGAAATTTCTTTTTTGAGCAAAAATTGGTTTTCTGAAAAAGACAAGGAAAAAGTTTCCTCAGTAGTGTCTTTGGAAGACCAGCCCCATTTTCCCAGGGGAGCTAACAAGGCAGCAGCCTCAATGACTTGCCCTTACAAGCTAATTAAATATTTTCAGCAGGCTAGAACATTGTAAATAATCTCAGATTGCTATGATGAAAAAGCTATCTGTTACACTCATTCTACTTCTTCTTGGAGTGAAATGCAGCAAAGCCACATGGCAATGGTGTTGCTGGGCTCATCCCTGGGCAGCACCTTCCAAAAGCCTGCTTATGCATCTTTTGGCATAGCAGCTGGTGGGAGCTGCACATAGATCTACCCAACCCCCAGTGAACTCTAATGCTGGTCCAAATTGTATTGCTTCAAGAACTTCTTCAAGCGCTGAACTAATCGCTCAGCAATTCAATACTACACTTTCCTTCTCAAGCGTTTCCTGAATTAAGGTGTCTCTTGAAGCTACTGGGGATAGCACAATGCCTGTACTTTGCAATGAACTTTCAGGGCCTCCATCTGGAGAAGCGTGCTGCTGACAAGCACTGTCTCCTTCCCATGAAATCTTCCTGTGTTGTGTGGAAATAACTCCTAGTGGATTTTTAACCCCTATGAAGAAGGAAGATGCTACTCCTCTCCCTAACATGAAATTGGTCCCTTGGGCAGACCTCATGCTGCCCACCTTGGAAATTGTTCTGTTTTTTTGGACCCAAATTTGAATGGCACAGCTGGGATTTAATCAACCCTGTCACATAAATCTCTTGGCTTCATTTCTATACCAAAGGTTTTCTTTTTTTAAAAAAAGATGGAAAGGAAAAAAAAAAGGATCTGGGGCAGACATCACAAAGGGACTAAAAGCTGTGCTGGAGGTATCTCCCCTGTGGACATTATTCCTCTGAATAGGGCAGAGTTTAGAGTAGGTCAAAAGAAAACTGCTGATCTGGAAATAATGGTGCATGCCAGAAAGACCCCGTTGTTGTTCCTGGCTCCCTGGCTGTGCACCCCTGCCAGCAAGCACCACAAAGGGAAATGTAAACAAGGATTAGCCACAAAATTGTTATTACAGCTCTATGGAAGTAGCATTATTATGATGGTCATTATCACACTCATGCCACTGAAGACTGCAGTCCTGTGCCAGAGACATGAAGAAGCATCTTCAGAGATGCTCTTGGGAAAGGTTGAGGCATGCAGCCTTAAACCACTAACTGTTGCATTGCTTTCCATACAGTCTTGTAGTAACACAACCTCTGATAATGCAGTCTAATGGTATTTGCCATCAAATGTCAAATTAAGTCACTTTTGCAAAAAGCCAACCAACCAACCAACCAAAAAAAAATAAAAAATAAAAATGACATTATGCAGTATGGCTAGCCTTTGGGCAGTGCAAAGAACATTGTCCTGGATGCCATGCTCCTCCATCAGCTGCCTGCTCAGAGTCATGCTCAGTGAAGAAGGGTCAGGAGTGGAAAAATACTGAGTGCTGTCTGTATTTGACTCATCCTTGTCTTAAAATTGAGGTTTTTGGCCAAGTACCTGGTGGGTGTAAAATGTCATGTATAGGAAATTGCAGAGGCAGTGAAGCAGCTCATTGTCATAAAGTCTCAGATGGAGCCAGGGAAGCAAGCAATGGACATGGTCCTTTCTTCCACAGATAGTCTCAGGGCTGCCTCTCACTCTGCCATTCCTTCCTTACAAATGTCTTTACCAACAAACAAATAAAATCAGCGGAAAGGACCAATTCTAATTTGCACTTCTAAGCCTAAATTTTCTATTAACAAGAAAAAAATATATACTGATGTGGTCATAGACAATATTGTCCATCCTTAAAACAAGCCAGCATGAGGCTAGCTAACATTTAGAAAGCTCTTCATGAAAACACGCATCCCTTGGATGGATCTGTTTTAATAACAGGAGAGGCACTCTGCCATCTTGACATCTAAAGGGGGTAAAAGGCAAAAGCAAGGCAGCTTCCACTGGCACCACAGCACGGTCCATCCCCTGACTCAGGTGCTAAGGGCCGGATGACTGTGCAGTGCATTGCACTCAAAATCTTCCCGTGCTGGGATCTCTGCTCACACAAATACAAATCTTAGACATCGAAACACATTTTAGGTCTGCTTGCACCATTACACCCAAGTGGTTCTCTTAAGCAACAGGTACAGATACCGAGGATATCAGAAATGGAAGATCACCAATATCACTTTGTGTTCCTAAAAATACTTGTAAAGTAATACAGTAGTCACTACACACTGGTAAAACTCCCAAGATCTGTGGAAACAGATCAAAAAATAAAGAGATAAATTTTTAACAAGCAAAATAAATAAATAAAAATAAAAAATCCTGTAGTATATGGTCTATATCCACCAAGGAGAACTATGAAACTTGATGACCTCTAAACTCCTGTAAGAATGAAAGGAAATAACTTCCTCTTCTTATATCATAGAATCATTAAAGTCAGAAAAGACCTCAAAGATCATCCAGTCCAACGACAAACCCATCCCACCATGCCCACTAACCATGTCCCTCATTGCCACATCCCCAAAGTTCTTAAACACCTCCAGGGATGGTGACTCCACCACCTCCCTGGGCAGCCTGTTCCCGTCCTCACCACTCTTTCAGAGAGGATGGTTTTCCTAATATCCAACTTGGTATGAAGGAAACTTTGTGCTTGTTAAATAAAAGAAATATTGCAAAGCATCCCTTGCCTGATTTTGAATTTTCTTGTTCCTTGTATATTTATCCTGCAAAGGAAAAACAGGCTTCAGCCACCCTGAGAAGAATCCTTCAGACTGCATGCAAGTGTTCAGAGCAGGGCAGTCGTGACATAGTGAAAGATCTGTATTTCAGCAGCAAATATGCTTTCTGCAGCACCATTTGCCTTCTGAATATGTTTGAAAAATATGCACTGGAACGGAGTGTTCCTGTTTGCTTTTTGCTCTGACAATTGCCAGAGCTCAGGTTACAAGTACATCAAGTTCTCTATAAGCACGCCAAACAGAAAAAAAATGTGTTGCTTCCAAGAAAGTGTGAATGTTTTAGAAATCTCTTCCTATTCCCAGCCGGTGCTGTGTTGCTCCCAGCATGATATTCTCCTCTCTACAAGTGAGTGAAAGAGGCTGATGGTTCATACTTGGCAAGCCTGGTATTACGGGGTGTGGGACTATACTTTCAGAGCAGTTGTCATCTCTGGAATGGGAAAGGAAGAAAGGAAAAGCTTTGCAAGTCAACACACAAATCCCAGGGTAAAATCACTCAATAAGAATGAGTGAGGTGTAGAATGATGACCCACTTTTAAGCAGAGGTTGGCCGCTCCTTGAACACAGGTAACGTTTACATTTGAATATCACATATTTGAATTCCGGATGGATGCAAATACATCAATTATAAGAAACGTCAAAGATGTACAAGCACAACCATCTTGCAGAAAGCATGGTAAGTGAGCAGGGGGGAGCTTAAAATTGCCCTTGTAAAAAACAAACCAAAATCTACACCACTTTATAAATACTGATCTCCAAAAGGGAGGGAGGGCTAGCATTGTCCACTCTAGACAACTCAGGGATCCCTCCCTGCATTTACCCACTGCTCACTGAGTTCCGCCTCCACCATCTGGCTCCCGGCTGTGCAAAAGGAGAAAATCAGCCGCCATATATTTCTTCGGCACATCACTGAGCTCTCTTTAAAGTCATGGCAAAGTTCTTTGAGGAAGATGGACTCAACTGAGCAATTCTTGTGCTTGTTGGGAAGTCATCGCTGTACATATTGGTATGCAGCATTGCTGTCCCACTTGTGATCTCAGCTAGTGGATTTCATCAGTCTGTCCCTTTGATAGCAGATGCACTTAAAAATGCAATTCCAACTTTAGAAGTTGTTTTCAGGATAAGTGACTAGGAATAGAGTAGGAACCAGAACTTCAAAACAGTAACAGAGCATTCAATAGATTTTGTGCCTAAAAGTATGCATGTAGGGAGCAATGCTTCTCAAAGACTAAGCAGTGGTGTAACCCCATAATAGTGTCAGGGGCACTTCAGTTTGAATAAGGAGAGAGAGCCTCAGATTATCTGATCTCATGTGCTATGGGTAGGAATGGATTCCTTCTTTTGTTTCCTTTTAAAGCAACCTAAGTCAAGTCAGCCTCAAGAAAAAGAAAAAAAAAAAAAGCCTTTTTAGCTATTCGATGCACGCTTAACTTAATATGACATTGGGAAAGGTATTGATTCACTTATGTCAAATTAACTTGTTGAACATTGCTATTAACCAAGCCCAGCAATTCTCATCAAACCTAATGTGTTAATAATGACATAATTACACACTCCTGGTCTATGCAATTTCAAATTAGTTAGAGCACAAGCTTTAACAACGCGTGACACTTCATGCACGACAGCCACCATGCTGCATCCAATGCCTGCTTGAGTCAACGAGCTTAATGCTGAGCTGCAGGGTTACACCAGAGCCACATTCATGAGTTCCAAAGCCATCCCTGGGAAGATGGAAGAAGCTGGATATGAGCCCCTTGCACCCCCCTGCCCTCCTGATCCATGTGCCCTTGGGGAGGAACTGCACAATGGTTACAGTTTTCTGAACATTTCCACCCGTTGACATTTACTGTAATTTCTTTGACTTCTCCGACTCAGACGGTTCTTCTCCACCCATTTTTCCCCGCACTTGGTGCTGCCTAGCGCTTTACTCACTGTCACAGTTTCCTCTCTATCACCCGTTAGTCAGCCAGCTCCCCTGTTGTGTGGGCTCTGCATGTGAGTGTGAGAAAACAGGCATGAGAGAACCTAGGAAAATGTGAATGAAAAACCACAGAAATAATGGCAGTCATCCCTGAGGCCAGGTGCAGACTCTCAACCCGCATTTAACTTATTTCTGAGTTATCTTCGCACAAACTTGTGGTTGATATTGTTACCATTGTGCTGGCAGACTCATTATGCTCAGAATCCATTTCGTTGTTGTTGTTGTTGTTGCTGTTTTATATATATTTAAAGTACATCCCAGGAGGTTCAAGGCCTGCCTACCAAAGACATTCAAAAGAAAACACCTGGTCATGACATCTCCTGGGAAACCTGACTGCTGCTTATTGATAAGTCAAATATATATACCTCATTATTTCCTATCAGCCTTTTTTTCTCCCCCTTCCTCACTCTTCTTCTTCCTTCCTTCCTTCTCCTTCTAAAATTAACATACCTCACACTGTTTTTCCATTTATTTTCCTCTCCTGTTTACCCCTGTGGGTGTGCAGAAGGACAAGCATGTGAGCAGTGCTGTGGTGTGCTAATCAAACTGTGGCTCCCTCAATAGTGTATTGAACAACAAAAGCAAATCACTTTGATTTAGCATGAGGTACCAGAAGTCCTTTGGATGGTTGCAGCTGTATGAGCTCAGGCAGACAACCCACACACTAGTGGGCTGCAGCAGATATAAAATGGTCCTGGTGATGCTTGGATGAAGAACTGTCTTTTTCCTTGTCCCAGGAGAGATGATTTACCTGGATAAAATATATATCTACTACAAAGAAATGGCCATTAGAATATTAGCTTAGTAATGATTTCTGCTAGGAGTTCCTGAGTTTTCTGTGCTCCTGCATGTGTGTGTGTGTGGATGAGCGTACCCATACATGTGCAAGCTGTGGTCTGCCAGAAAAAAAAAATGCAAATGTATATAGCACTAAAACAAAAATGCGACTGTTAAGGCTCATAAAGGACAGGAAATGGTAGAATGGATTCTAAAACCAAACACCTCAAAAAACCAGCATCAGGAACAGACAGCAAAGAAGACTTAATCTCAATCGTACACTTGTTTGTGGTTCCAGTTCCATTCCCCCCATTTTTTTTTCCCAACAGATACATAAATTTTTATATTCCTTATATTCCATAGTTTTGATTTTGCTATACTGCTACACCTTTAGCAAATAATCAAAAGATTCTATAGTGATCAGCACTTTCTAAAAGGCAAGAATGAAACAGAATGAAAAAAAAACAAAAACCAACCTGAAATGAACAAAACTAGCTGCAACAGTTCAAAATGTTTCTCAGGAACACCTCCCTCTTCTCTCATCAAACATGCATGAAAAAGAAAATTCTGGCTTTTGCAAAACTAGCGTGTTTCATCGGAAGTGTTAAGCAATCTTGATGATAACACTGCTCAGCACTTTAATTAAAATTTGGGCTAGGAGATGTGTTGGGACCCACCAACACTCCCAGAACTCAGGCAGATCTGGTGCCCTTGGAGCTGACCCATACTGCTGAAAAAAAAATGCCCCTGACTCTTCCCCATCCGCAGCAGTGTTGTGCTGGCTTGGCAGACAGCTTCTTGGGTTAGACCTGGCATGTCTCCCTCCTGGTGTTCAAAATCAGAGGCCCTTGACTGCATTTCACCTTAAACCTAGCAGAAAACAGCTTCTTCAGACGTAGGTCTTGTGCCAGTTTCAAGATAGATATTCCATTTTATGTTAGTTTTGGATGTGAAGCTAACACTGGCCTGATCATGGAAACTGTGTTGCAGCTCTAAATTTGGAGAGGCATTCAGCTCTACTGAATGCTTTTAAACACTTTCAGTCCTTCGGATGAAAAATGCTCATGCCTGTTCTACCTTTATCCACTCGGATTAAGGCAAAAACGCCACTAACTGGCTTCAGAGGATTAAACCCCAGAGCCAAGCCCTGCTAGATACACAGCTTCTTCTTGAACATCTTCTGCATTATGCTAAGTATCTAAAGAAAAGGCAATTATACAAATGAATCACATGCCAAGTGGCATTTTCTTTCACTCCAAACAAAGATGTGAGGTTTGCATATGTAAAATGCATAGCTCCCCGTGCTGTATTATTCTGAGTGCGTTCTAGACAAAATATCACACTGTATGCCAAAACTACAAGTCGTTCAACAGAAAATCCAGCTATCACTAATGCAGGTATCCGCCCTCCAGTGGAAATGGCCTCCATCAACAGCAGACAGCCATGGCTTTAATATAATTCAGCAGCAGATAATACAAAGCAGCACTTTCACAACTGGAGCATGGATGAAAAATGACACAGTCCAGGAACATGAAAAGTAACAGGCCTGTGGGGTGAAGTCTCAACTGGCTTTAACTGGAAAGCTTGTTTTCTCTTAATACACGTTTGCCAGCTTCAAATGATACTTACTATTTTTGGTAAAGTTGTTACAAGCCCTCACACATGCTTTGTCCAGCACCATTTTGATGGTATATGATAATCATTGGGTATTAAATGCTGGCAGCAGAACCAGAAGGTTTCCTTCATGTATCCTCCTACCATTGCCAAGGCAATCAAATTAATTCTGTTAACAGCCTGCCAAGTCAACTAGCCCACTAAACTATCCCGTCTTAAAAATGAAATCGAGACATTCATATCAAATCCTGCCATTTCCCCACTGAGGGTGATTGCTGGATCCCAGCCAGCGGGAATGACTGCTATCATCATATGATGCCATGCGATGGCTCTAATGAGCTGACATTTCCTGTTGCTAAATTGCCATGTCTGAAAGCCAAACCAAATAGTGTTCAACCTCTTTGGAAACCAGATGACGGTTTCTGACTTTTCCTTTTGCCTTCTGTTTCCTCACTTTCAAATTTCTCCATCCAATCCTGCCTAGATAGAGTCAAAAACTGCTCTCACACCATATGGAATATATCAGAGTGCTCTGTAAAATGAAGCTGCCTTGTGTTGCTTCCTTTGGTTTCATTGTCTGCTTTACAAACTGAGCCATTCCTGTGTTAATGGGAATGGGGGCTGCCAGCAGTGAGCACCACGGGGTATGTTACCTACACCAGCTTGGCCATACTACTCTGCCATGGGTCCACACCTGAGCTCCGTGCCAGCCCGTTTCCCTCTCCCCCAGCTGTGTATTTCAGCAATAAACAAAAGTGGCAGAAGTGAGATTTCAATACTGTTTCTAGCATCTCAAGGGAGTCAATGCAGAGCATTTGAGTTACTGTCACTATTATATCTTTTGAGTCTCTCATAATTACCATTTGGTATAGAGAGATGTTATTGCCTCCTTTTAAAATAATTGCCTTTAATTTTTTGATACTTTTTTCACCCAAAGGAATGCTATTTTGGGAGTCAAATCATCAGAGCACATTGAAATCACCGTGGCCTTCATGTGGCCTAACTTGTGTAGATAATTCTTCTGAAGCAGGAGTGTGGCAGATACACTCCAGGAACAGCATCAAGAAAGAAAATTACAGTCTCAGGCATCTCATAGCAATTCAGAGCCAAGAAGCAGCCAGTACTGCTTCTCCATGATAAGTATTAAGACATACTCCTTGGCATGGTTAACAAGATATCAGACAAATATGAGTTGAACAGAAAAGAAAGAGGTGTTTTGATACAGAGATGATAGAAACTGGAAAGAATAGCAGAAAGGTGGTCTTTTTTTCACCCACACACAGAAGGATACTAGGTAAGTACAGGATACCGTAATTTTTCTACATTCTCATTTGCTAGGCTACAGTACAGCAGGAGAGGAATTTTTCTAGCTGCACCAAGCTGCTCTGTTGAGATTATGAACGAAATAGGAGCCTGTTCAGCTGGCAGCATAGTTTTCTTCATAGTCTTTATTTTACTCTCCAAATGGTGTATGGATTTCACGTACCTCAAGCTGTACTTGGAGACTTTTTCCTAATCCACTGCACTGGTAGTTTTGGCTATCTGCCATCAACTTAACTATTGAATCTCAAAAGTCTGTTATACATTTTATAGACTTGGTGGAAGCTCATTTTTCTAGAGTGCAGGCTACTTGGGAAGGGGTGACACTCATCTATTCAGTTTGGTTTGCTCTCTTCTGAGGTGACACATTTCATGTTAGTGGCAGTAATAAGTAAGTAATTAAAAACTATTTCACACATTTCTCTGCAACAGATCTCTTTTAGGGAATTAAAATTATCTACCACAGAAAAGTGTTTCCCCTGGCAGCAACATGTCCTATACCTCAGTAACACTGAAAACTCCTTGCTTGTAACAATCAACAGCACTGGTAGGCACTAAACATAGTTTCGCAATGTCCAATTGTCTACGCCATGAGTTGAAGTCTGCTTTTTAGAGATGAACTAAGAGGCAAGAAAGAGAAACAAAACCATGAACACTTGGAATGAGAACTCTTCAGATTTTGCTAGTTTAAGATGTTTTCAACAAACACTTTTCTTTAGAGGAAAGATGCAATTAGATGGCAAGGCACCGAATATATCTCAAACTGAATTTTACCTAAACCATGTCCCAAAAGACAATCTACTGCTTCCCTGTCAGATCTGTAATACAGAAATCAGTGCATTGTAGTTCAATACAAACACTAAGTACCACATATATTTCTCATAACTTTGAGAACATCCAAGTTGTCCCTTCCCACAATGGTGTGACAAAGATTTCCAGGAGGTTTAAGGTGTACTCAAAACTAGTGAAGAAAACAGGTACTTGCTCAGACAAAGACAATTTTCTTCTCAAAGCACTGAGAAGAGCCACTGATGCCACATACTGTCCTTCTCCCCACCCCAATGACTTCCCTTTGGTAGGTATTTCTATCACCAAGACACTGTAAAATAGGTTACAAGCCTGTATGGTTGCAAAGAACCAAACCACCCTTCTGCCTTTGTGTTTAAATAATTTTCAATCTCTGAAATTACTAATTAGGAAAAAAAGTGCTTATCCTAGGTACTGACCCATTTCACTAAACTTGATCAAAGGTCCATGGTATACAAAGGAGATGCATTGCACTCTGTAATTTAAGCTGAACTAGATATTGCATCAGACAAACAGAAATCAATTGTATACAACCCTCACTTTTTTTTAATCTTAAAAAGTTTTGTGTATAAGAGGTCAGCACATCTCAAAGAGGTGATGGATGCTCCATCCCTGGAAACACTCAAGGTCAGGATGAACTGGGCTCTGAGCACCCTGATGTAGCTGTAGGCACCTCTGTACATTGCAGAGGAGTTGAACTAGATGGCATCAACTCAAATGATTCTACGATTCTATAAACATAGAAGTGTGACAGGTACATAATGCAAATAAGAACACAGAGTTGGGTAAAGCAGGTCACGTAAAATAAGAATTGTCCAAAATTCAACAGGGGCCTTAAAACCTGTTCAGAATGAGTTTGCTTAACTTAGCCTATCCTCAAAAGAGGTCTGGATCCTGTTGATAACTGCATATGTGGGATTCCCAAAACTGATTTTGAACAGTTTGGAAGTACAGCAAGGATACAGTAATATGTATAGTATTAACTTGATGGCCATCGTTTTTGCCGCAAAGCCCAAGCAGAAAAGGCATTTAACCTTATGTGAAATATTAGTAATTACTAATTAAACCAGCCAATTTCTCTTGTTCATGTTTAGTTCAAGCTCTGGATGAAAGTCAACTTTAGCACCACTGAGTACTTGAACTGAGTTGTGTGAAAGTGGCATGGCATTCAGTATTTTGAAAAATGTAGTCACTCTTTTAGATACAAATATGTAAACTCAGATCCTGAAAGCAGGTACCCAATTGAAAATTACTTAAGAATATTAGATTCACAGGAAAATTGCGTAAGATACACAAACAGGCAAATAAAATCAGCAAACCTCCATCCCATAGAAGGAGAAAATCTCATCTGAACAAGGTGCACATTTCTGTGCACTGCAGTTTTTTTCTGGAATTCTTAAAGTACACATATAGGAGTGATTTGCAATTTAAAGATCCCTTTCAGAATACGTTTAATTTTTTACCTTTATGGGTTACTGATCAGGTCATAACATCCAGTTCATAAAGTGAGCAGATCATAACATCCAGTTCATAAAGAAAGTATCACATTCCCATCACACCAAAAGCTCAAGGTTTTGTTGTACGCGGGACACAAATATTAGAAAAAAAATCTGTCTTGGAAGAGATTATTTCATTGCTAATGACCTGTAAAAGACAATGGTCAACAGTGTAGCACTTATTTTTTTGATATGATAAGTGGCAAAGGATATTTTGCAATTAGCTTCTATGTAGAAATTAGTATTTGATGGATAATAGCCCTTGAATTCTGAAAAGTAATATTTAAAATATTACAGGAATTATTTGCTGTTGTTATGTTAATATAGATAACATATTTTTCAGCAAGTGTGGCATATTGCCTGTTACTTTGTGTTGATGCTTTGCTTGTTCTCTAGTGTGACAGTTGGGTTCTTATGGACTGTGTGTAATTACAAGAGGTGATCTTTCAAACCACTGTTTCTCAGAGAAGTCCTAGAGAAGAAAATGGGACCTTGTGGAACAGAAACACCTGCAGGATTTGTTCTGTTCTCTTTCAACCAAGAGGAAAAATGTATGAAGAAGAATTCAAGTGACTTTCTGCTTCTATATTCATGTTACTTGCTTTCATTAAAGGGTACACACAGACACACTGGCCTGTTGCTGGAAGGGAGAGTGCATTGAATAGAACATAAATAGGAAGGTAACATCCCGAGTTAACAATGTCCATTAATTAATTAAGACAAGGTTATGTCATTTCTGAATAGGCTTTAGTGTCAAGCTCATACTTTCCTCATTCTCTGACAGCTTTTACAGCATGTTGTTGACAATACAACCCAAGGTCTCACTGACTTTGACAACTCTGCAAGGATATTCTGGAAGGATTAGGTGGTTTTGAATAGTTCATTTCAGTAACCCATAAAAAAACACTTTCCTTCAACACAAGCACAAGTGGGTATTTCTGTACTTAATAAGGCCAAGGTAAAGAAAACCCAACTGCATATTTTTAAATATTTTATCTTTACACAAGCCTGGTTTATGCAGAACACAGAGCCACATACATACTTCCACAAGAAGGTAATAGTACCTGACAAAATCTCAAGAACAGCCTACTCCGCATGTCAAATTATTCAAGAAAGGATATGAAGCTCCCTGTTAGATAAAGCAGCTGCATCTTCTGCTTGTCTCTGAGTTAGAGAAACAGGTCTAAAACTTCTGTAGATTTCCTACAGTACAACACACGTATTAAACAATTGCTTTTCTTTGAAGTTTATGTGGAAGATCTATCCTATGGTCCTGTGACCATATTACAAGGCCCATCTATTCATCCTACTGATTATCTATTCATCCTAATGATTTCCTGAATTAGAGAGCGAGTTATGGGAAAGAATGGAAAGAGAGGGCTGTAGGAGTTAAAGAATTTGCATTTTTTTGCCATGCTTCTGCTAAGTTTTTAGATCACGCTGTTCTGTGGTGGACTTCTGATAATGCACTCCTTACCCATTAAAGAAAAACCCTGCAACCAGTATTGTAAACTTAGGTTTAAACTATTTTTTAAAATTCTTATAACATATAAAAGAATTTCAAAATGCTGCCATGTTTCACATGGCATTTTTAGCATGAGATGAGAAACACTAGCAGACTAAAGGATTCTAGGAGATATGTTTCTATAAAGAGAAATTAATATCCCAGATCTCTGGTTCATCTGCATGAACAAGCTGGGAAAAGAAATAGTGATATGTAGAAATAACTATAAATAACCATGATCTTCCACTTCCTGGTCAGCCCTTGTTTCATTAGGCACAGAGGCTTTTAGTTGTTATTTTTTCATTTTACTAAGATGAAAGGTCATGTCCTGTCATTGTCACAGTATGATACATGTATGCCCCAGCAACTCACAGATCAGCATACATGGAAGTTCATTAAAAACACAGTAAATTACTACTAGCTTTGGATATCTTTTCAATTGACCCTCACCTCTGTAAGAGCCTTGAAATGCTTTCTGGTAAGCAAGACCTTTTTGATGTGTCGGCAAAGACAATTGTGTCCCCCTTTCACTAAGACTAAGAGCGGTTTCAGATGTTATCATCTTCATATCCTACTTTGTTCTGTCCCAGTAGATCTGGGATCCATTTGGAGCCCTGCACTTAGTCATTACGTTAGTCATAGACAAAAACATTCTGTTCTTGTTAGCTGTCCAAACACTAAATCCCAGCCCTGGAGGATATGCAATAAATACAACACAATTGTGCACCAAGAAAGCTGGCTGGGCTGGGTAATGCAGGAAGTGCATTGTGTGATTAATAAACACACATTAAATGCTTTTTAATGGTAAACTTAAGAAGCTTCAGAATCTATACAACCTCTCCTAAGTTCCCAAGTGTGACCTTCAGTGGCGTTAAAATACAGAACTGAAATGCACTAAATTGTATTTTACCTCAAACCTGGGAAGCAATGCATGTATCATTCCTCAGTCAGCTGTGTTGACACTCATTTATGCTTGGCAAATGGAAAAGAAAATAATGATACCAAATGCTATATTCTACTTTAACAACTGTGTTTTACAGAAAAGGACTGTAAGCAGGCATAGCCTAATGCAGTGGTGTTGTGCATGTGCTTGGACCATGCACAAACGTTGCGTGCTCTTTTCACTTCTAAGGTTTTTGACAAATATCTTTATGCACTGTTTTAAAATAAAGGATAAGCATTGTGCTAAGCTTTGTGTAAGGCAATCAAATTAAATACTATCCATACAAATCTGGGGAAAATCTGAAAAGTCAACAATGCCTTCACCAGAGAATTGTTACAACACTTTTCTGTTATAATTATTACAATGTTATAGTATTTCCTTAGCAACAGTCTATGGTTTGTTTATGCTAAGTAAATTTTAAGAAGTTGACAATGTGGATAATAGAGTTGGGTGCTTGTTAAACTACAAGTAAAATTTAATCCCATTTCATTTCATAAATGACATTTGATTTAGCTTGCCCAGCATGTCATACGTGAGAGGAGAGCCACTCTGATACAAGAGCTGAACTGACTGAGAAAAATGATGGGAGAAGATCAAACAACAGACACAATTATTCATTCTTTCAGTTAGGATGATAATAATTCAGTTAGAAAAGGATGTGACTATTCCTGTCCTGCACAGGCTTGAAGAACGTGACTTTCCCAAGGTCATACAACAGAAGAATGACTTGCACCCAAACTGCAAGGATCCTACCCAATGCCCTCCCGATTAGATCACAGAGGAGGTGTTTCATTTCAGCACTGCCTTTTGTTTATAGCAATGAATGCACACTCTATCTTCCCACTTTAATGCAGCATGCTTTCTGTTTGCATTTTCCTTTTAACTCTGGAGTACCTCATTCCAGACCCTATCATGACCTACATATTAGGGAATAAGTAGTTCAGTATGTACATATCATTATCCACTTTGCCTCTCTTTGCACTCATGTTCACAACACTGTTGGATTTTTTAGCACCTAAGCATTTACAAAATAATTTATTTCACTGCTGAAGTTACCGTGAGAGCTGGAGCAATCCCATTACAGCACTGGGGTCTTCAGCAGGGCGCTAGGTCCCTGGCAGCTGGAGTATAGTGCTGTGAACACTGGGACTTCTATAGCTAGGAATGGGCTTGCGTATGCCTCAGGACTGAAACTTCCACTAACTTAGCCAAAAGTCTATTCTCCTAGGTTTCTAGGGTTGTTCATCTGTTAAAATGTAATGGCTGGGGCTTATTTATGCAGCACTAAAATCAAGAGATCATTGTAAGAGTTTATGCTATTACCAGCAGAGCTAAGACTTTGCTGCGGCATCAGTCACATCATGGTCTGCTCCTCTGCTTTCTCATCTGAAACTACAGTACAGTGCAGAGAGGTTTACATGGTGGCCTCAATAACAACCAGTTGCTTCTCTCTGCCTGGGAGCCATCAGATCTGTTTTGCATTCAGTCTATGCTGGAAGGAATTATGGCTCTGTGAATATTATTCTGTTCTTAGGCATTTATTAGATGCCAAATACTTTCACCCAGCACTTCTTAGAACTATTATAAAGCACTTTAACAGTTTTATATGCTTTAGCCAATCCTGTTCTCTGTCTTGACAACTGCGCCTCCTACATTCCCTTTCCCTTCCCCTTCCCCTGCCCCTAAAAAAAAGAAAATAATGATTTAATCCAGAAGACAAATGCTGAGGGCATCAGTAAATGTGTTTGTGATTCTCCATTCTCTGACTCAGCCTGAGGCTGTCTCCAAATCCTCAGATAAAGTCAAAGTCACTGATTTCATTGATTTGAAAGGCTTTGGATCGGTTTGGATCCAGCCTTTTTCACCATCCTGGGGAACCTCTTTACTCCCTCTGCTCACCTCACACTTTTGCAGAACATGGTTGGCAATAAGAATCAGACTTCAAGCTCCTTGCCTGGGAGCTACCATACCACTAACCACATGTTGTTATGATAACAGATAAGCAAATAGTTAATGATCTAGCCACTATAACTACAGGTTAAAAAGAAGTAATATTTTGTTTATATTCACTGTTACTTAAAGTACTCAAAACTAAAACATGAAATATCTGATGATGAATGACATGTTTATGTGTTTGCTTCCCACTCACATTTTCCTAATATGAATAAATACTTCCTCACCACAGAAATGAAGGGAGCAGAGCAAGGTTTCAAAGGACAGGACAAAAGTATGCATAAGGGTTCCTCTCTGCAATTTTTGGGACTTGAATGTGAGGAAGGAGCCATTCTCCTGGCTCTGCCAGGACAAACATACTTGGCCTCAGTTTTGTGGCTGGGCAGGTGGTTGGGTGGTGGACCCTTTGGAGTCTACTCACTGTTCCTGAAAAAGGCTTGAAGCCATCCTTGCTGGTCAGCGTGTGGGAAGGCTGGGATTGAACATTTGCTGGTGGGGGGATCCCTGCTCGCTTCCCACCTCACTCTTCCACAGACCTCTGCCTGCTTGCTGTGTCCTCTAGATTCACCTGTTCATTTGTTCCACAGTGCAGAGCTCTCCAAGACTGACTCTGAGCCACAGGCAAGCTGTGGGATGGCTGGTGGAGGAGAAGAGCTGCCAGATTTTCAGGTGACGTTCTTTAGGCATTGCAGGGGCAGCAGTGTCATGGTGGGAAATGATTGCCTATCATCTGCACGTTTGGGAGGTTGTGCTAACAGCTTGTGGCTCCTATCGCACTTCCACCCATGCCCCTCCCCCACCCCCTCCCCCTACTTCTGTTGGATGCTTCGAGGAAAATAAAATTTATGGAAGTGGTTCCAAGAGCTGTTTTCTGCACTGGTGCTAGTTGGTGCATGCTCCTCTCAGGCTCAGCCCTCCCCTCTCCTTGCTGCCCGGCTCCACTTGCTCCCTTTATACAACGGATAGATCATGTTACCTTCATCAGCTGCTTCTTCTGGGCCCCAGTGCTGGGGAGCGCAGCCTTGGAAGTGCCAGGTACATGCAGCTCCCTGCTCTTGCACCTCCTTTATCTGATAAACGTTCCTCGGTTTCCATCCTGGGAAAAGCTTGAATCTCAACAATGCTCTGTGACAAAGAAGGAATGATGCTAACTTCCTATGTATGAATGCATGGTAAGAGGAAGGCAGGATCCTCTTGCTCTTTTCCTGTCTTAGCAAGCCACAAAAACATCTAGCCTTTATGGATGGCAAAACTCATTTTTCCAGGACTGCTGACCTTGCTCTAGCCTTTCAAGCTCTAGCAGGAAAGGCTCGTCCTTCTCCTTTCTTGCTCTGGGCTCTTGCATCATTAGCTCCTGCATTTTCTTTCTGTATCTCACTGCAGAACTTTCAGACTGTAGTACTGCTTTTTAATCTCTTGATAAGATTGTAAAATGATTGAAAGAATTATAGAATCATAGGATGACTTGGGTTGGAAGGGACCTCAAAGATCACCCTGTTACAACCTCCTTGCCATGGGCAGGGTTGCCAGCCACTAGATCAGGCTGCCCAGGGCCCCATCCAATCTGGCCTTGAATGCCTCCAGAGATTGACCATCCACAACCTCTCTGGGCAGCATGTGCCCTTGCCTCACCACTTTCTCCATGAAAAACTTCCCCCTGACATCTCATCTAAATCTTCCCTCCTTCAGTTTAAAAGCATTTCTCCTTGTCCTATCACTATTTACCCATGTAAAAAATTGATTTCCCTCCTATTTATAATCTCCTTTCAAATACTGGAAGGCCATAATGAGGTCTCCTTAGTGCCTTTACTTCTCATGGCTGAAAAAAACCCAGATCCCTCAGCCTGTCTTTGCAGAAGTGCTCCAACCCTCCAAGCATCTTCATGGCTCTCCTCTGGACCCTCTCCAAAAGCTCCACAAAAAGCCCTGATTTGAATGGTGGAGTTCAAAAACCTTAGGGTGTCAAAGAGGGTGTGCAGCAAGCTTGCTACTCTGGACTTCAGGAAAGCAGACTTTGAACTCTTCAGGGTGTGCAGCAAGCTTGTTACTCTGGACTTCAGGAAAGCAGCCTTTGAACTCTTCAGGGAACTCCTTGGCAGGGTGGCATGGGAGAAAGCCCTAGAGGGAAGAAGGGCCCAAGAAAGCTGGTTGGTATTCAAGGACCATCTCCTCCAAGGCCTGAAGCAGTGCATCCCGAGAAAAAGGAAGGCAGACAAGAATGCCAGGAAGCCTCCATGGATCAACAAGGAGCTTCCATACTAAAGATCAAAAAGGGAGCAGAAGCAGGAACAGATTACTTGGGAAGACTACAGAGAAGTTGTCTGAGCAGCCAGGGATCAGGTTAGGAAAGCTAAAACCCAGACAGAATTAAATCTTCCAGGGACATAACGGGGAGCAAGAAGAAATTCTACAGGTATATCAGTGAAAAAAGAAGATCAGGGAGGATGTGGGCCCTCTCTGAAAGGAAACTGGACACCTAGTCACTTGGGATACAGAGAAAGCTGAGGTGCTCAATTATTTTCTGAAGGTGCCCTGAAGACCTAAACTGGTACAGCAGTGCCAGTGAACCCTGAGACCAGTGATGACCAGTGATCTTCATGGTGCTATTATATTATAAGGATTACCCAGCTGGTGATTAAAGAAGCAATATAAAAACAAGTCCATCTTTGAGCCCTGCTTCTTGGCCTTCCACCACGATGATGTCTCACCTAAAATATAGCCAGTGACTCATGCTGCAATTATTGCTGCTGTCATTCTGGTCCAAATTGCTTGGAGGAAGGGAAGTGTTGATAGAGACACAGTAGAAGATTAAAATAACTACGTCTGTGATGCTTTACAAAAGCTTTGCTGTAAGGAACCTGCTTTCCTCATGATTACTTTATTTTGAATTCATTGTGCAACACATTCTTGTCTCTGGAAACAGGAATCAGGAGAATCATTATAGACGGAGAATATTTTCCTTAAAGAAAAGTTGTCAGGTCAAGTCATGCTTTTATATTACTGTTTGTAAAACAAGATGTTTACACACCTGTAAACCTGCTATACCTATTTTTTTATCTGATGAAAGTCACCTTTGGAGAACTAGGTGAAAATGGTTCTTTGGCACTGGAGACAGCATGAGCAGCAAAGGCCAAGAAGAAGGAAGTGCTTCCCTCTCCATCTGCCCTTTACCAGGTGCCAGCACCCCAAACCTGGCAGTGAGCCCCACCAGCAGCAGAGCTGCACCACAGGGAGCCACACATCCCATCCCAGCAGCTCTGCCCATGGCCATCCCATGTTTTGGGGTTAGGGCTCCCGCCACCTTGGGGCTGGGGCAGGATGAGGTGACGCATGGATGCCTTGCCAGCATAAATCACACATCTGTTCCCAGCTCCTTGGAAATGCCCAAGCCTTTGTCTAGTGCTAATGATTTAGATACTCCAGATGATAAATAAAAGTGCTAGGAACTTGCCCTGCTGTATATTTCTCCTCTGAAGGCAGCTTGCCAACTGCTTTATCTAGATTATCATCTCTGAAGGAAAGTATTTATAACTTGGCAGTCGTGGTCAATGTGTTTAGACAATTCAGTCAATGAGTGCCCCTGAGGAAGAAAGAAAACTAAAACAAAAAAAAGGTGAAGGAGGAGAGATGCAAGGGGAATGCAAATCCCATTTGATGGACTGTGACTTTAAACAAAACCCTGCCTCTCTGGCCCAGGGTGAATTCATGAGGATCGCTGCTTTCCTGGCTTCAAAGTATTTTGCCTTCCAAAGGTGAAGGAAAGCAGGCTTCCTGGATAAACAGCATAAATTAAGTGCTCAAACCAGAAACAGGAAAACTGGAAGCCAAGCAGAATCTCTGCACTTCTGCTTTCCTCACTGCAGGGCTGGCTAAGTCGATATTACACGTTTTTATTCCAGAGTGCATGCTCCTGCCTAGCCCCACAAAAACAAAACATACATTCAGATAAAGACAGACTTACTAGCAAGCCTAGACACACTATTTAATTAAGAGTTTCCAATTGGAAACCACACACCATTTCCCCAAATTAAGATCGCCACATACAAATCCTCTGGTCTGTCTTCAGATAACATTTGATGGCCAGCTCTCTCCCTCCCAGCCTCCATCCCCTGAACTTCCATCCTTGTGCATGGGAGCCAGTGGCCATTTGGCTGCAGGGCCCTGCAGCTCCCCTGCTGGGCTCCCAAGGGGGTAGATGTGGTATGGGGCTGGGAGTCCTGCTCCCCTCCTGGCTCAACCTGTGCAATCCGTGTCTCATATATACCAGCTATTTTCCCACTGAAACTCACAACTGTGTGTAATTTGGCTGGTTCATCTAACCACTGAATTAAAGGAAAAAACAGACATGCTGTGGGGTGCAGGAATTATTAGTGATGACATGTATCACATCTGAAGCAGTAGGGCAGAATGACAACATACAATAAAAAGGAAATTACCTCTGACACACTCTTTGCTTTCTTTAATGGAGTATCATTTCTGGTCCAAATTATGTAAGGACATCAATTGCTACTTGACAGTACCCGGAAAAGATGTCCTTAAAAATTTGCCAGTTTTGTCTTAGATAAATAGATTCAGTTTCTTCAGTATTACCTACACTTCTTTGTATTTACTTTAGAGAATACTCCCAGCACTGAGGCAATGATATTTAGCTTTCAAGCAACCAGCAGGTTTTATAGAATCATGTTTTCATGCTCAAGTGGTAAATCTGGATGTGAGTCCCTGGCATGGCCAATGAAAATGTGGATATGGGCTGTATAAGACAGGTTTACAGCATTAAAACTTGAGAGAAATTATTATGCAAGTCACTTTTGATGAAATCATAATTAAGCCTTAGTCAGGTTTGAAAGTTTAAACTTACAATATATTTCACTCCCCATTTTTCACTTTTATGAACCTCTGGCAGTTTCTGCATCCAGCTAGGACACAAAGCAAAGTGGCTACAAAGAAAATTAAGGGAGATGCATACACTTTCAGGAGGGTATGCTGATGTCTCAGGAGAAATCTTTTTTTGAGACACAGTTCTACATTGTATTTATCAGGTTGAAGATTATGAAGTATAAACTAAGAAGCTGCAACATTTTGGGGAGTTCATTCCAAGTGAAACCCTTTCTCATGCAAGGGAGAGAAGATGCTGGAGGTTCAGTTGTGTTTTCCCTGAGGAACATGTGCCTTGAATCAGGACACAAGAGAGACCGGAGAGCTCCCATCTGGGGCAAAGACCAGAGAAAAATGGATCACGTTTCTTCAGAACAAAAACATAATGCATTTGTGTGCATAGTGATCAAACGTTCTTGTACTGTGTTCTCCAGTTTCTCTGCGCTGCGCAAGTCAAAAGAGTGACTTGGCTGGAATAGGAAGGACTGCATTGACAGCATTACTTATAAAGTTGTTTGTATCTCTGAGCAATGAGCACTGAGAAAGGTTTACTTGCTGTGCAAATGTAAAATTTTTTGCAATATTATTCCTTGAATCAGTAGAATACACTACTACCAATACCTAAAAATTACAATTTTCTAGGCCCTAGATTTCACTCTAGGTAACTGCAAGAACTGAACTGTGGTCATTTTCCACTATCAGTCCCCAGTAAGGGACTGGCAGGTGTTCAACAATTATCTGCACTTTGTGAAAAATCTAAGGCTGTTTGCATGTGCGCTATAGCTGTGAAATAGCTTGAAGAGAACTACACATCTGCATCCTATCTAGACCTCTAATCTCAGCACACATAGGAAAGCTAATCCTGCTTACTACTCCCTTCTTCCCTTCTCGTATGGATTAGAGGGTAGAATCTCCACATTAGTCTTGAAGTAGTGTGACTATGCACTTGTTTGGACTTTTGGCCAACATGTTCATAAATAACAAATATCAAAGAATGCAAAATATTGTACAATGGCAACACCCATTACCTCCAGCACTGGCAAGAGTTATATTATATAAACATTAATGTGATAGAAAAAAAATCCATTAATTTAGATAATAAAGATTAATAAAATAATCTAAAACCACACATCCCTAAAAGAGCTTATTTTTCCCCACAGGTCCTGGGACAAAACAAACATAAAAATACAACAACAACCCAAAACAAAGATCCCCAGATTTCTTGAGTAGAGACATAAATTTTAATTCATTTAAGTACCTTGAGTAGAGATATAATTTTTAATTCATTTAAGTACATAAGTTAGAAAGGTAAAGTGAAAATGCTAAGCCACAGCCTGAACCAGTGACTGAGCACCTAGTGGGAAGGAAGAGCCAACCCAGGCGAGCTCAGGTGCATGCAATGCAGCTGAGTGACCAGAAGGGGTGGAGCCAGGATCCACCCCTTCCCAGATCTCATTTAAGGTTTGGCAGTGGGCTAGGGAATCTTACTGGAGATCCCTGCCTAATGGAGGCTTTTCAGAGGTTAGTAGTTTTTCTTCCTTTGTTTCTACATCCATAGCTGCTGTGTTTGGGCTTGTTCTCATTTGCTGTAGCCTAAGATTGTGTCACTCTGCTATTATTGCTGTACTTTCTATCACATTATAGCATTACAATAGGCTATGAGGGAATGCTGAAAACAGTAGACTTTTTCTGTTCCTGTTACAAAAAAGAAGTGGAAGGAATGAAGGCTCTGAGTCAAGGGGTGCTTAGCAGTGGGCCTTTGAGTTGGGATGACACTAGCCATCATAAACAGAAAGCTAAAGAGATACTAACTTTCCTATTTGGTCCTCACATAGAAAAAAAAAAAGTGAAGGAGATCCATCAGGCCCATTTATTCAAGCAAGAAATGGGACAATCAAGAGGGGAAAAAAAAAAATCACAAGTTTATGAAACAAATCTACTGGACAATAGCAGGACAAACTTCTTCTTAGGATTAAGAACACAACAAAAACTTCAGATTAAAGACCTTCTCAACACTCACTATGCTAAAATAGATAGCACTTTCCAATCCTTACTTCTAGAAGGTATAATCTGAGCTCAGGAGGAACCACCAACCATGGGAGCAGAATCAGCTTCCCTAGAGGCAGCATCTGGAGATAACGTTGCACATGTGGTAAAGTATTTTCAGCCTTGCTCAGGGGAGAGCATTCTGTCAATTCAGGTGCCAAACTTCTCATTTCTAAGGCCATGTGAAAATTGAGGAGTTGAAAAAGAGAGACAGAAGGATGTAAGTAGCTTTGTGGATACACACCTGGAACTCAGCCTTCAAAATGAGGCCTAGCAGGTGACAACACTGCCTACCCCTTAAGCTACAGAGAGGCTGGAACTATATGATCTTTTAAGGTCATTTCCATCTAACCCAAGACATTCTATGAGTTCATGATATTCTTTCTCGCCCACAACAATTCTACAGTTCACCTATGATATTTCCCCACTGCAAATAATTGAATTCAACTGGTGCTTGCTAATTTTAAGTACATGTGGAATGTCATGTGGTGGGCATCCTTGCTTGAGACTAAGCATGTGCCATGGTCTTCAGGACTTAAAGCAGATTTTAAGGCCTAAAAATCATGCAAAACAGAGTGTAGAACTAGGCACTTCCAGTGTCTCAGTAATTGAAGCAATGTCCAAACCCTCCATCTGGTTTGGGTTATCTGAAAATAGTCCAGCACGCTTGATTATCAAGATAGATAGTGAGTTATGTATGTTAATAAGGAATTTAAGTAATATGATTTATAAGTTGCAAATATGCATTCCTCTGGTTTCCCAGCTAAATCCAAGGAATGCATTGCTTGGAATTTCACGGAGTAATCACAAAACCCCAGCATTTGCCTTTTATTCATTCTTAGGAGAACACAATACTGAAGTTGTTGTAACTTCCTCTTCAGAAAAGATTTTCATACATAGGTATGATTCAATAGAAACAACATAATGCCACATGATTTAAAAAAAAAAAAAAACAAAAAAAAAAAAAAGAAGAGACTTATTTGCACTTCATTAATCTTAGCCTTTTGTGCATGCTTTATACAAAGTACATAAATGAAGACCAAAAACAACGAGTGGAGTGAGAAAACCAGATTAATAAAGATTTTGCTAATAAAATCACAGGCCACTCAGTTTCAGGCTGAGTTTAATTCGCAGACTAATTATCTCATGTAACCATGGTAGCGTTGGCTGCTCTCTCTTAGAAACAAAACCCTTGACCACTGCTAGATTTAAGGTATCTAAATTAGATTGTCTCTTATCTGGAAATTACGGAAGAGTGGAAATAGCTACCCTGAAAGTAAACTTCATTGTAAACTTCTGCTGAAACTATATGCCTTTCACTATTCTTCTACTATCAAAATCAAGTCTATCGGAATTATATCAGTTGTCTTTGTAACATTAGCAACTGCTATTAAAGATAATAGGTAAGAAGTGGTAACAGGGAGAAGGTGGTATCTTGGACTGACATCTTTACTGGTAGGGGTGATTGAGCAGTTTATGAAGCTTTTCTAGTAGTATCCCCCCAAAAAATTCAGGACTGTCTCCATGGTGTCTTGCTAAGAATGTTACAATCTTCCCCTTCAGCCTCTCCAGCAGGAATCTGTGACAGAAGAGCTTCATAGGGATTTGCACTCTTGCATCAGCAGATGTGCATTGGCCTACTCATACAGGGCCCTCTATGGCCCCAGCACATCGCATTCTGGGAGCATCCTGAGAGGTGGGAGAGGCTGTCTGCTGTGGAGACTGACCTCCTGCTAACAATGGCAAGGATGAGGAAAACCACTACAGGGCATGAGACAGAGAAAGCCTTCCTTTTGTTCTCAGGTTTGCCCAGACAGCTCATGGATCCCCCAAGCTGAAAGGACAGTCATCTCCATCGGAAGCCTGCAGCCCATTTCTTCTGCCCCAGTATACAGATGGAGATTTGTCAGAGCCTCCCATTTCCTCTAGAGTGAATCAATATGGCTGTACTGCCATTGATGAAGAGGCATTCTGGAGTATCTATGTCATTAAAATTAATGTACTTGTCTGAGTCTGGAGTAAATTTTATTCTAAGAAACAAGGAAAACCTGCTTTCCTGATGGTACTCACTCTCTCTTGCAGGCCATGTTGTTTGCATTTTCTGTAGCCTCCAAGTGATAAAAGGAGTGCAGTGATCTGTCTGTTGCCTCTCTGCCAAACTGCCAGATCGTCTGGTCCTGCAGATCAGCAGGCACAGAAATTTTCAAAGACAACTTCCAAGCCATAAAAATGAGATAAAGGGCACTGTATAAAGCAAAACCAGATCATTTCTCAGCCTAAAGCCACCAGTGAAGTGTCAGCCTACGGGAATCAATTTGCACATGTTTTAATCAACTTGTAACTTACACTGGATATATGGGAATAGTTAAATTTATAGAGGTTGGAGTCTGGCCCATTAAACTCTGACTATACTGTTTTTAACACTCCTAGAAGCCTGTGTTCAAATTTGCCTCAAGTCATGACTGGAATGAATTCTCCAAGTTCCAGAGAAGTGCATGTCACAGACATATCAATGTGCACCAAACCCAGAGCAAAAAGTTCCCAATGAAATTGGCCTGGGATGCTGATGGAGCAGGGGGTGGCAGAGCAGATAGGGCATGTGGAGCTGCCTGGCTCTGGTTTGAGCTACTAGTTGTATGCCTTCAGGAGAACCAGCCTCACCAACGTGTGCGAGCAGAAACATGTGCCAGTGTAATTGGCGGAGATGAGACCCAGATGTTTTGCTGAAGTGATCTCCATTACTGGCTGCTAATTTGGGCATTTTCTGAGCGTCCACTATTCTTATCAACAGGGTAGGGCTTTCTGGTTCATTTTTTTTCTGTGTTCTCTTGGAGCATGTTTAGCTGATAGCATCAGTGTCTGTGCAGTAGCAGTAAGAGCCCTGCCCATGCAGGTACTGTGGAAACTAGAGACAGGATTTTGCCAGTCGGGACAGGAATGTTTATTTGAATGTAAGGAGAGAACCAGATCTGTGGCTGCTGTATCTGCCACGAGTCTCAGAGGAGTATCCAAGGCAAAAACTGACAGACTTGGAAATAGTACAGTGCCCGGTGAAGCAGGAAAAAAAAAAAACAATAAAAACCCTTGTGAGAGCATGCACTTCTCATGCTGGAAACACATTTTTGGTTTCCAGAAAAGACAGCTGCAATGTGCAGGCCTCAGGTTGCCCAATGACATGCAGACTTACGTGCTGCATATCAACAGGGGAATTTGTGGAGGTAATTACTTCAATTATCTGTTGCCTGGACAACCACATAACACACACACACACACACACACACACACTTTAATGAGTCACCAGGAGCCACGGGGCTCTCCAGCATGGCAGGAGAGCAGGCACACAGCTCTGCAGGCCAAGCCAGGGAATGCAGAAGAACTGAGGGACTCCATCACTGCCCAGCATCCCTACTTACTTACACCATCTCAAGGCTAGGGGTGAAGAAGATGCTGTTTTTCTGCCCTTGATACATGCTTTTTCAAATGGCAGCTGGGTGGGTGATGCCTATGAACCTAAGAAAGGCATAGGCTTTTTTTCCCACCAAATACATGGAGCTGTTGAAGCAGGTCCAGAGGAGGGCCACAAAGATTACCAAAGGGCTGGAGCACCTCTTCTATGAAGAAAGACTGAGGGAGTTGAGCTTGTTTAGAGAAGAGCAGGTTCTGGGGAGATCTCATTTCAGCCTTCCATTACTTGAAGGGAGCTTACAAGCAGGTGAGGGACCAACATTTTACATGGTCTGATAGTGATAGAACAAAACATGCTTTTAAACTAAGAGGGAGGAGATTTAGGTTAGATGTTAGGAAGAAATCCTTTACTCAGAGTGTGGTGAGGAACTGGCACAGGCTGCCCAGAGAAGCTATGGGTGCCCCATCCCTGCAGGTGCCAAGGGCCAGGCTGGATGGGGCCCTGGGCAGCCTGATCCGGTGGGCGGCAACAAGTCTTCCGCAGCTGGTTGGAGCTAGATGCCCTTTAAAGGTCCTTTCAAAGCTAAACCTTTCTATGATTCTATGATCTAAGCAAGACTGAAGTTCACTGTCTTTAATATATTACTGGCATTGAGGGTACCATTGTGAAAGTATTAGACTGGAGCAACTGTCACTGTGACAAAAAAGACTAATGTGGATTAGAACAAAATTGAGACAACCTGAAAAACATAATTGCAATTTCTCAGATACACAGACTGTATATGAAAGCACCACTACCAAACCAAAATCTGGTTTGGATGCCAGCAGTGACAATCTGGAAAAGTGTCGCTGAGACATGGCAGTATTTCTGTGTACATTCAAGAGCATCAGCTTACCAGAAACAGATGAACAGTTGTACAGCCTTCAGTGCACTGCAGTGCAGAGCCTGCATAACTTATTTTGTGCATCTTAACAAAATAATGAAGAATATATGGCTTTCATATCCCTATATTGTATACATCTATATATACTCCTATATACCTAGGTAAAAAAAATATTCTGGGTAGGCTAGTTTTGATTGCCTTATCTTAGTTGCATAGCAACTGCAAACATCCAGAAAGAGCAACAGAAATGATCTGAAGTTCCTGGGAAAGTTTATATTAAGATGACAAGTAAGAAAAATGCAGTGTGTTCACCCAAAGATTTGAGTAATAGAAATGAATAAAACAAGGCTTACAATAATGAAAACTGATCTGGGGCTCACAAATTGGCAGAGTAGCAGATATATTTACCAGTTTAAACATTATTTATTTGTTGAAAATCTTCAGCTTGAAAGCCAAATCGGTATCTTATAGACCAAACTATGAGTCTTCAACTTAAATGTTATTTCCATTTGAACATCTGGATATGAAACCTAGCCATTCCCCAGAGGCACACAGGCAGACATCTTAAAAGTTTTGAAAGAAAATGTCTCTGAAATGCTAAATGGAATAAAAATACAAAATGGGATGGGTTTTTAACAAATGTCAGGAGCTCCTGAAGAGCTCCACAGCCCTGTACCCCTGGCAAATAAAACGGGGGCATCTGGGACATATCAAGAATGAAGGCAAACACCTGCCATGTTAGGGGTGTGACTGGGTAACCAAGGAAAGGGGTGTGTAGAGCTGACTGTGTAACATCGAAAACTGATTAGAGGGTACACAAGAACAACACAAGGATGGACATAAATGGCAGTATTTTCTGCAGCAGCTGAAACCTAGTGATAAAGTGTAAAGTCTAAGTGAGACTTGTGTATGACTCTTCTATCACTTGATCAGTCTATCTACCCAGCTAATTCCTGAATGTTAAGACGTGATATAATGCATACTTCTGCTGTTTCTGAATGTTACTTCAATCCACAGGTTCCCAGAAATATTAACACCATTTTGAACTAATATTGGAACTCCTGAGTTTGTAGCTGATTATTTCTTGAACGGAAAAACAGCTATTTCAGTAAACTAACTCATTCCCTGTCTCTGCAGATGTTTGAGAGTTACTTCTTCATCTCTTACTACCACAATATTACTAGAAAATATGGCTTCTTGTTCAGTTGGTTTCTATTACTAAACATTGATTCCAAAGCTTTTAATGGCAGTACCATAAAATAGGACAATTTTTTTTCCCTGCTATGTCTATATTTAATTTTAAAAAAAAAAACAACACCACAGAAATGGGGGAGAGAAATAAGGTGAAAAAGTGTAATTCAAGTATCATTCCTTCCTTCTGCAGGACAGTGTAGATTCCATGACTTACCGATAAGCTGTTAAGTACACATAGCCTTAGCGTGTGATTAAATGGAAGATCTTCCAGACCTTCTCAGTGAAAGGTGTTGGATCCCTCAGAGGAAATAATAGGTAGGTCTTGAACTTCTATTCTGTAACTAGAACTCGATTTCTCTAGTAACTATTTTATTTTTTTCTTTAAGAGTGAGGTTTTCTTCATCATGAAAACATATTTTTAAAAGTCTTCCTGCTTTGTGTAGAGCAGCTTCCTTCCTGCTCTTTGTGCAGATACAAACATCCAGCCCAGCTGGCATCAAGATGTATATGACACTGGCAACTCTACTGTGTACCAGATGTGATGGGCAGGATCTTGATGGATTTAAGCTGTCACTATCGATCTGAGCTAGTGAAAGGTCTACTTTCCAGGTGCCACAAACAAGCTGTTTGGAAATCCTTTCCTTTCCTTTCCTAGAGTGGCTTCTTGTGATTGTGGGAAAATACTTTTTTTGTTTTCTGATCTCAATGTGAAAGTATTTCAGATGCTTTGAGCAATCCACCATATTGGGTTAGATGAACAAACAGCAGGAGGTAGCTCATATTCACAGAAGAACAAGAGGGAAAATAATGAATTACTGGAACTGTGCTGGCCACTTCAGTAGGAACACCACTAATCAAATGAAAATATTGACATTTATGGGAATCCACAGACAGAGTTCTACATACTTGTGGTCTGTGCTACTGTATCACTTTTCATAATGTTTTGTTTCTGTTTACCTTCCAAAACAAACTACTGTAACTAATAAATTTACAATAATTAAGGAGGAGACAGCCAAGTCTGAGAAAAGAAGGCCTCCAAAATTCACACTTTTCCCAGCTGGATTGCTTAAATGGGCTAGGGAGATCTTTTCTGTCTCTAATGAGATAGAAGAGCTGGGAGAAATGAGCAGGGGCCTAATTATCTCTGATATAACTTCATGAAAAACAAAGTGCTTACACAAGGGATTCATTTAACATATTAACCCTTGCTAATAATCCAATAGCAGCTAAATAACCAGAACTGATATATTTGTATCTATGTATAAATGTGTAAGTATATATTTGTGCATGAGACTGTCATATAGGACAGTCTTGTTCCTTCTGAAGCTGGAGGTTGTGCTTGGTGTCCTGAATTGCTCTGATAAAGTAACTACCACTGGGGCAATCTCTCTCTGGGCCTCAGAGCAGCTTTTATGGTCTGTTATTGATGGGAGCTGGTGGTGGACAGATCATGCCTGGGAGGAAGGGGAAACAGCTTCCTAAGTAAAAAGTTTATTCTGCAACTGAACATTGCCTCCAACCTGAGGGGTTTCACTCCAAGAATGCCACTGCGCCCAGTGCAATGAAAACACTGGAGTGAGTGAGGACATGGCTGTGCTGCAGTTTTGTAAGGCTAACTCAGGCTGATTTCTGTGGCAGGAAGGCCTGTCCCAAGCATGCACTGACTCTGATCACTTAATCTCACTAAGAAAAACATATTCTGTGCATGTTTTTCTAATTACTCAACAGGAAAGGCCTTACTCAGCACATAGCAAAATTCAGCAATTCAGTTTATCATGCTGCCTTCACTCTTCTACCTCTGGGAGTTAAAAAAAAAAAAAAGAAAGAAAGAAAGCTACCTTTCTTGAGCTACTGGTTGTGACAGCTTTCCCAATTTTGCCTACAGGATGGAAAGGCACCTGGCTCTCCCATCAGAGGCTCTCACTGCTCCCCATCTGTCCAGCTAGGCTTCATTAGCACAATGTTCTTTGGCACAGTTACCAAAGGGGTGATTTCTTCAAGATAATCATGACACGGACCTGCCAGTTATGAAGTAATGTTTAATCCTTCTGGATAAAAAAAAAATAAATTGTCAGGGGAACATGTTTTACAGCCAAGGCACACACATCTCTTCTTCCAAAAAAGCCACGTGCCATTTCAGTAGTTAGCAATCTATTTTTTTGGCACTAGAACTTTGTTAATCGTGTATGTCAGCTTGTTTCTGTGAAGTATTGATCTTGTTTCCAAACAAGTGACCGAGTAAATTAATAAAACCAATCAAACTCAAACCACACAGTGGAGGTTTCTTTAACTGAAGATAGAAGGGTCTAAAATCAACCTGACAATCAAGGTAACACTTTGTATTGCTGAAAGAGATTGACATGCAAAAGCAACATGCAATAGAAATACATTTCTTTCAGTCAACATTTCTTTCAAATTTTAAATTAGAGGGTGTGCACAAAAGATTTCCTGTATGGGGCATACAGGAAAATATTGACCTTGGAAATGCAACTTTCTTTCATCAAAGTAAGCATTCTCTTCTACAGCATAATCACTGTTGTCTGAAGTCATTTGTCACTTGTAGACAACCTTGCAGCACTGACAAATACTATATTTCTCATTTACTTCTAAACAAATTGTCCTGCTATTTGCAGATCAGAAGTACTTTATGCAGTGGTTACAATTAAAGCATCAGTTACCAGGTAGGTATGGGATTGAGTCTCTCATTCTAAAAATAGGCAAGTACTCAGGCAGCTGTAAGTTTTTGTTTAAACTTTTTAAAAATAAGGCAACCAAACTTAGATTTGGGAAAGGAATAAAGTAATTCAAACACTTCTTTTTTCAAAAGGACAATAAAAAATGAAGTTTACCGTTCATCAAATTTGAGTGAGCAAATCTAATTTGCACAACTTTGGATGTTACGTAGGAGTTATGCAGAGAAGACAGCGTATTTATGATATCATAACTTTAGAAGAATCACAATAAAGCTTTAAATCAAAATATTTTATACAATTCAGTGCTAAATCTGCAATGATAAACTATGGAAATAAAAGGATTCTATAACTGAAAAAAGATTCAAATAAAATATCCATAAATCCACTGCAACTCCATACCTTCTCCTAATTTGAGTTGAAACTTTGTTTGCATGGGTAATGCTGTGAAACTTTACTTGTTAAAAATGCTCAAATTTACTTAGCTCTCCTGTCCTAAGGGCAGGACTCTGAATCTGGAAAGCATTTAGGTTTCACAAAAGGATATAAGAAAATATTCCTGGCAAAGCTACCATTTGATTTTAACTCTGGTGTGTTGCAAGCTGCTGAGCTCTTCCATCAAGACTTTGAGAGGGTGATGCATGTTCTGGTTTTTAGCTTTCTTTCACTGTTGGAACTTGATGGGTTCTTCAGGGTTTGCTGAAGGTACAGTGGCGCGAAGCCTTGTCTGACTTGTAGGGACTCCTGCCTCATCACCTCTCTGGAAAATCACTAGCAGACAGGATAAGGAAAGCCTGCTTCTTACATCTATTTTTGAAACTTCCTGTGCTACTTTTTCTTCTTTGCAGGATCTATCCCATGACCAATCTAGGATGTTGATGGTTTGCATTTTGGAAAATGATCTTGCTGGTTATTTATGTCCTATATCTTTATTTCAGTTATGCATTCAGCAGCTGGAGTCCATATGGAAATGTTAGTCATTTTAACTTAGTGAAGACCTTCACAGATAAGGGGTAGGAAATATGATCTCTTCTCTCCTACTTGGTCCCTAAGCATATATTATTAGTAAGAAATATGTACAGAATAATGTATTTTTCCTAATGTCATGATTTACTACATCAATTTCAACTAGCAACTTGGGCTCTGGTGCAGCAAGCACACAAACAAATGTTTAATTTTAGAGCTGTGAGCAAGAATTAGTGGGGCTGAACACTGCATTACAAGTTTGAGGGAGATCAACATTGAGCAAGACTTTCTTCCTATAGAAAGCTTACTCAACTTCATTTTCCTGCTTCCTCAGAAACACTTCTACCTAGGAACCAGCTCCTTTAAAAGCCCCCGACATCCTCCAGGAACCACACTCGTTCGCTAACATATACTAATGCCAAAGAAAAGCACAGTTTAACACTGATAGATCGACAGCTTAATTTTGGTGACAGATAGTGGTAGCTCAGCTGTATCTAAAACCCAACAAAGTTCACAGAGATCCAGCAGATACCCAAAGGAGCATCCCAAAGAAAACACAGATGCTCCAGCAGAGAAGGTAACATGATGGCATTAATCTTGATTATTTGCAAAGCTCCCAAAAGCACAAGAGGTACCCTACAAGAAGTGGAAAAAAGTATCTAAATCTCGTTCTGGAAAGCTAATAATTCCTAGAGAGATACAACAACAGATAGGATGAAGGCGACAGATAATGTGAGAGACAGGGAGAAAAAAAGACATAGATGTACACAACCCAGAGGAAATTCAGTGAGCATGCTTCCTGTGGAAAGAGAGGAAAAGTAGCTATTTTTACTGTTTCAGTAAGGCTAAAGTCACTTCTGCACAAGCAGCCAGCAGAAGGTTTACATGAACAGCTGTAAAGGGTGCAGATGCCCCTGGATGGATCTCACTCCGCAACAGGAAAGTTAAATGCAGGCACTGCCAGGAAACATGGGACTTTTCCTCAAGAATCACCAAGGAACACTGCAGCCAGTTAATTCAAACAGGTATTGAAAGTCATGTATTTTTTCATCCTCGTGTCATTTAGTCTTGGATATCACAAAGAGTTGTTTCTCACAGAGCTTAAATATTTTATTTCTAGTAAATATTCATGCTCTTTCAGCTCCTGATAACCTTCAAACCCAATCTTAGGTGGCTTTACCAGGACAAAGAGGTGCCTTGCTGTCCTCCAGATTTGGTCAGCAGAGAATGGTAAGAAGTGAAGCAGACTGTTTTCTTCTTTGTATCTCAGGAACATAAATGAATTTCACTTTCTAGCTAAGTATCAAACATCTGTATGTTCCACTTCCTCAAGAAGCTGACAAAATAAATTCAGCATTAAGAGTAAGAAGAAAATTTATCTGACAGATTCATTCTCGTCTGGGCATCCTTTTCAAATTTACTCTTTGCCAAGCCATGATTGCAAAAGCAATTCCTTACTCCCTTGAATAAATGCCATAGAACTGTTCCAACAAGTACAACCGGATAAGTCAACCTAGGGATGTTGTATTTAATATGGTTGATAGCTGTGTGCAAAGAGTTAGGAGCAAATGCCACTCCTGAAAATCCAAGGCAGCGTTGGAGCTGACAGGAAAAGTAATTACAGAGCCACAGTGAGGCAGTGGAAAGAGAATGATGGACAATTTGAACATTAAATTCATATATGTGCTAGAATTTCAATTGAATAACCATCTTCCACCTGCTATGCATACACAGAAGAAAAACGATTTGAGTAAAAACTCCTCAGTAAGAAAGAAGGAAAACCACAACCTAATGTTACAAAACTTTTGAGGCCATGTGGAAAATTCATGAAATAGTAAAGAGCAAAGCTAGGCCTGCTGATTTTCAAATGTAAAGAAAATGAACTGCGCATCAGCAATATTAAACTTATAACAAGTAATGATTTTAGGCCAGTTTACCATGAACAGCAGGGTAAGATGTTGCTGAAAGAAAGTCACTAGCACTGTCATAAATCCCACACTTTAAAACCTGAAGCTTTTCTGACAGATTCAAGTCTGAGGATTCTGAATTCTCCTAACAGCAATTTTTCAATAGCAAATGCCTACTGAAAGACATTCTTTGTTTCCAGAAGCAAAGAAATTATTGAATACAAAAAAGTTTTTAAACTTTTAAAATTCTTCAGTGAGAAAAAGACAACTTTTTTTGTTGTTGTTTTTTGTTTCTTCAAGTGAAGAAACCACACATTTTCACTTTTCCATTCTAGACATTTCATTATGAAGTTTGAATTATATAGAGAGAAAGCACACATAAAGACAAGAATAAAAACTAGGGAAAAATAATCCATTAAAAAAACAGAAAATAAACTGTCTAATTTGAGTTGAATTTATCATTTTCTTTAACCTGATGTAATGTCTTTCTTTCTGTTTTGTTTGAGGAAAAAAATAAAAAGCAAATATTTCAGGTCAAACAAAATGAAATGCTATTTACTTTCCAATTTGGCCAGCAAACAAACAAACAAACAAAAAATGATGCTATGGCACTGCACTGTATCTGGGTGCCACATCTGTAGTTGCCAAGGGGCATTAAACGGGCTGCTTCTGCTAAAGAGCCATTCTTTAGCAGTGAGACTCTTTGGTCTTCCTAGCTGCCATCTGAGAAGCTCCTGCACCTCCTATCAGACCCATAGGACTTCAGGACAAATAACGCTATTACTACTCAATGGCCGCAGAAAGGAGTGAGACACTTCCCTGTCCAGAAATGAATTATTTGACTTGCAGTCTCTTCACTATACGACTCCTCAACAAAAACATATGCTATCTTCTTTTTTTTTTTTTTTTTTCCAAAGATCTACTGAGATTTTTTAACACTAATTAATCAGGAAGAACCACTCGGATATTAGAATCATTAAGGTTAGAAGAGACCTTTAAGGACATCGCATCCAACCATCCACCTACCATTAACATTGCCCACTAAACTATGTCCCTCAGTGCTACATCTCCACGTTACCTGAACACCTCCAGGGATGGTAACTGATACCACCTCTCTGGGCAGCCTGTTCCAGTGCATCACCATTCTTTTGGAGAATAAATTATTCCTAATATCCAATCCTCCCCTAGTGCAACTTGATGCCATTCACTCTCACCCTTTGATAGAATGGAGAATTTATATGACCCTCCTGTCATGCAATTCTGTATCGACGATTGAAAGATGCCCCAGCAATCCTGAAATTCAGCATACAAAAGACTTAAACCCACCCTACAAGGCCATGAAGAACATTTGGATACTCTGTGCTGGTTCTGAAGGAGTACTTGTGAACTAGAAGGCTAATACCAGTGCAGCTGTTGGAACTCAACTTTGCCATGCATTCTTTTGCAAGGCTTTTTTTTGCTTTTTTTTTTTTTTTTTTTGTGATTTTTTTTTTTCCCCCCTCAGAGCATGTATACATTGTTCAGTTTCAGATGAAAAATGTAATGTCTGGCTTTGCACAGGTCTCTGTTCAAATTTTTTATAGTGGAAGAACAATGGAAGAATTACTTCTATTTCCTAATACTATTGAAGCTCACTCTTTGTGCAAGGTTGCTTCCTGGAAATGGGTATTTGGAGTGCAATTTCTAATAAAAGGAGTTGCCTAAAGCATCTTGTGACTACCTCTATTCTATGACTCATGGACTTACAGAGGAAAACACCTTGACTGTGTATACTTCAGCTTTCTGCTCCAGTGATTTCCCCTTTACTCAAGGTCCCCAGATCAACTACTGCTTGGCAAAACCAGAGTACATGCATTAGAAACAAGTAAAGAGCTGTTGACAGAGCACTGATTCAGCAGGTGATTTCAAGTCTGATTTAGATCAGATCACATGGATATCTTTATTCTGATCTAGAAGAGGAGTTTGCTAGCTTAGCAAGGAGCATTGCAGGCACTGTTCCTCTCCCTGATGTCTGCTACAGTCTCACTGGGGTGATTTGGAGGTGCCTTGATGCAGCGGAGCTTTGAGAAGAGGCCTGCACAGCCAGTCAGGGAACATGACCTGTTTTCCTGTCTGCCATGTGAGAGTTCACAGAGGAATTCATTAAATTGGAGCCAAGCATGTTTGTTGCAAAATGGAAGGATGTGGTAGTCCAAGGGAGCAATTGCCAGACAAGTTTGAGCTGCAAACTATTTTTCACAGGATAAACACTTCTGTTCTGCAGTTGATAAATGTCCTAATAAAATATTGCACCATTAAAACTGAAATATATGCAAGGCTTATGGTCTCTTAACCATTCAGCACAGCTGCCTAGCTGCTCAATGCACTCAAACATAAGATGAGATAAAAGTGGATGCGAAAGTTGAGCGCAACAAAAGGCTGAGTTTCCTCCTGGCTAGGGTGCGGCCGATGCAATCATTTAGAGTCAAAGCATTTTGAAGCAAGAGAAGCAGACGTCCTGAATATTTACTGAGGAAAACCAAGTGGGTGTTGCTGGGTTTGCAAAAGTCATCAGCACCCAACTCCTGGTGTCTGCAGGCCACGATGCAATCAGGTCAGGAACCACATAGCCACACACAGCTTTCCCCATGGGGCTGCCGCAAGTGACAAACCAGGTGCAACCACCCTTGGGGCTGAGCTCAGGGGGAACAAACTCACAGCACATTTTCTTAGGTGTGCTTAAGTGTCTGGCAAACTCTGTCATGTCATCTACACATTTTCATTTTCCTACTTTCCTACTTTTTTTTTTTTTTTTTTGCATGGACAGTTTCACAGTATGAAGTTTGCAGAGCTGAAATAATACTGAAAAAATATGTATTTCTTTGCAAGGTAATTTGAACTCCAAAAAAAGTTTGGACATAATGATGTTTGCAGGCCTTTTGTGTTTATTTTCCCTGTGCATTTTAGCTCTGCAGCCTTCTTCATGAGAATACTCATGGAAAGTGAATTTCAGGTAACAGCTCACATTGGACTTCATTGTTGACTTTTATGCTTGCCCTTTGCAAATCTCATTATAGCAATTAGTGAGATAAATGGTGGAGGAATGAAAGTATCCCACAGTGGAAAATCTGATCCAGTGAAATTCAGAGGAGTTTTTACCAATGGCACTATTTCAGCCCACATTTGTAATGTAACAAACAAGACAGCTGCAAATCTCAAGTACACGACTGGCAAAAGGAAGACTTCCGCTCAGAAGAAATAAAAGAGCAGTCAGTGAGTGCAACTAAGTCAGTTATGGACAAGAAATTTGTGCACACATAAAAAGCAGTAGTTGTTTATTGTAAAGTGAGTTATTGGCTCAGGCTACAATTCCAAATCAGAACAATTTTGCCAGCTTTATAAAAAATTGAAGTGAATTAAGTCTGTTCCCTATACACAGCTCCAACAGTTGATCTTAAATTCCTGAGATGCATCACTTATGCTGCAGCTCTCTCTACAGTTTGTAGAGTTGGCAGTGGAAAAGAAAGCAGCCTTCTTCCTAGGTTGCATTTGAAAACTCTGGACACTGTTGTGAGGAGTTGTTGTGTTACTGTTATGACATTAAATTTCAAATTTACTTAAAGAGTCAACATGAAGTAGCACTGTGTGTGTAGAAGGGTGTTACAAGTGTGGAGGCAAAGGATGTCTGTCCCTTCCAATAATTCATTGTTATCAACACTCACAAGTAGAAAATTAAAATAATTGTGCTTTTTTTCAGACATTTATCAACCTTAATTCTGGATTAAACTTGGAACAAATCTGGAGATAATTTTACCCTGAATATCCAATATAGTTTTTCTCTGCTAAAACTCTTTTTCCTATACACTGGGGTTTGCTCTGGATCTATTCATTTCTCTCATTAACTAAATATAAGTAAAGAACTTAAAGAACATAGTTGGTCATTTAGTTACCACTGACTTGTTTGAATGAGATAATTAATTGGAAGGCGTAAGTTTTCTCAAAGAAATGTACACCCATGCATAAAGCAACTGTGTGTCTGAAAGCAGCAAAATCTTGTGACATTTCTTCTCTCTGCTGAATCACTAAGCACTCCACATACATGAGCTCATTAATGCCCATCCTCATTATTCACCATGTCCTGCCATGTCAGTGCCCCATGCTTGCTATGTTCCCATCAATGCTGTTTTGGCAAGCACCCAAAGCCCTAGGTCAGTACAACTAGCCCCTTGTCCCAGAGATGCCAGGAAGCCCCAGCAGAAGGGCTACAAAACAAACACCTGGGGTGGAAAACACAGCAGTGTTATGAAGGTATTGGGAATAGCTTCTAACTATGCTTCAAAGCCCTGTGGAGAGCAGGACAAAATAAAAGTATGGACTGTACTTTGACAATTCACATATGTTGCCCACAATTCACATAAGTTTCCCCAGAAGTGAGTTCCTGCATAAGGGAAAACGGCAGCATGCAAGAACTGATATCTGGGTGGCTAGACCACAAGTCTTCTGATGATTTTGTATCTCAGCACTCTTCTATAGAGTAGGAAAACAAGATGGGCAATGTAGACACTCAGCACAGAAGTGCAGTGTCTCATTTTATAATCTCTTTATTTTACTGGCTCTAGGGAGAAAGGGAATTGTTCAGGGAGGAATTGTGTAAGTGGAGTCTTTGTCAAACATGTGCAAAATGAGAAATAAACATTTAAAACAGCTGAAGGGCAAAGAAGGCACTGCCAAAAAAATGCTGATGGAAAGAAGAAAATTAAATTTTAACCAAGTGCTACTAGTATTATGAAAGAACAAGAAACAGAACCTTCTACTAGACACAGTGCAAGAGCCACCAGGGAAAAATCAGGTGAGATGGGGAGGAAGGTGTCAGCCCTGACCAGGGTCGCAGCTGGACCACATGTGTCTGAAGATGGGGTGGGTTTGGGTGGCTTTCATCACAGCTCCTCTTCCTACAGCCAGGCTGCAACCTCTACCTCCAGTGTTGGGGCCTGGTAGGAGGGCAGGTCTCAGTGGTACTAAAACCTCCTGTTGCAGTTTCTTGGGCAGCCCCTGACACCACCTCCTGGTATTCCTCGTGCAGACCTCAAATGCCTCATACACTGACATTTGCAAAGTAGAACCTTTGTTGAGTACAATCATCTTGATCTACTCCACGTCAATAGGTTGCTTAGCCAACATTGCAGGAACATATCAGACTGAAAGCATTCCCCCTGTGTTTTCCAGCAAATCTGGAAGCTCCAAATCAAGATGGATGGACAGCAAGGGCCAAGACACTGTAAAGCAGCTGCATTATAGCCTGTTTTCCTCTACAACACCAGCTGATGAGCACATCCTCAGTAACACAACTTAGGAGCACCTCCACACTTCTGCAGACACCAGGCCCACTGCCCTATCCCTTAAACTTCTGCCCTGCATAAGGAAGCCATGCCATTAGCATGGTGAAGCTCCTGTGCTTGAAGGAGGAATCAGAGAGCCCTGGAAAACCAATCAGTTGTGCCAAACCCCACCATGAGTACAAGCTAGGGAATGTAACAACGGAGCACAGCCCTGCCAAGAAAGACCTGGGAGCCAGCAATGAGCCCTTGCAGCCCAGAAAGTCAACCGTATCCTGGGCTGCTTCAAAAGAGGCACAGCCAGCAGGTCAAGGCAGGTGATCCTGCCCCTCTGTTCTGCGCTGATGAGACCTCACCTGGAGTACGGTGTCCAGATGTGGAGTCTTCAGTACAGGAGAGACACTGACCTGATGGAACACATCCAGAGGAGGGCCACCGAAATGATCCAAGGGATGGAACACCTCACCTACAAGAACTGGCTTGTGAGATCTGGAGATGTTCAGCCTGAAGAAGAGAAGGCTCTGGGGAGACCTGAGAGCAGCCTTTCAGTATCTAAAGGGGGTCTGTAAGAAGGAAGGTGACAGACTCTTTAGCAGGATCTGTTGTGACAGGACAAAGGGAATTGGTTTCAAACTGGAAGAAGGGAGATTTAGACTGGATATTTAGGTTGGATATAAGGAAGAATGTTTTTTATATAAAAGAGTGGTGAGGCACTGGAACAGGTTCCCCTTGGAGATGATTGATGCCCTATCCCTGGAGACATTCATGGTCAGGCTGGACGGGGCTTTGTGCACCTGATGTAGCTGTAGGTGTTCCTATTCATTGCAGGGGAATTGGGCTAGAAGATCTTTAAGGGTCCTTTCCAACTCATGTGATTCTATACTTAACACTGTCTCTGAGCCTGCAAGCAAGTCTAGAAATGTCAGCCCTAGGGAGCTGCAGTGAGTGTGCTGAGGGGATTAGGTTAGCTGCTGGAAGAGCAGCACGAGCCTCTGGAAGATGTTCAGTTGTACAGTGCCAGCACAGCTTGCTGGGGCCTGAGGTAATAACAACCATCTGTCTAAGTCATTTCTGGTGTTGTCAAGTACTGTAATTGTAGGTAATTTTGTGCCTGAGTGTTTCATTACCTCAAGACTTCAGAAGCAAGTTTAACAACTTTTTGCAAGACTGAAAGTTCACAGATCTCCAAGGTGGAGGTCACTTTCCAAACAAAACCCCAATGCAGGATCACTGGACTGGTGTTTTTGTGAAGGGACATTCAGCTGAATTAAGTGAAAGAGTGGTGGTACACAGCTGACAGAGAGCTGACAGGAAAGCATCAGCATTTTGGGAAAGGTTGTTCTATATCACATCTATAATCATACCAGTGCATACATTTTAACTACCGGCTTGATTTCAAAGCGGTTTATAAATCAGGGGAAAAGCTGAGGGAACAAATGGCACGAACTGTTTTGATACTGAAACTGTCTGGCAGTTCCTTAACCCAGGATGCCAAAGAATGGGACCAGCTGTGCATCTCTCCCATTTTGCAGAGCCATGAACTGTGAGGAACTCCCCTCTCAGGAGGTATCTGCACTTGCCTTACAGTCTGAGCTTTGCTCATCCCATCTGATTTTTGTCTTTTCATACTATAGACAGAGATAAAGAACAGCCAAGATGTAGTCCGGCTCCGCTGCTTGTTATGATTACAAAATATAATATCTTGGTCAGCCAAAGGAACCGGGTGTTTAATTTCTCCCTCTCATTCTTTATGGAGATGGGCCTGAGCCACAAAGTTTGGATTCAGACCCAGCATTGAGCATTCTCAGAGCTGAGAGTTGTTTGGATGTGGGCTTCCGGCACAGGCCTATCTCTTAACGCTTCACTCGCTGCGCAACCAGACACAGCACTGGTTTTGCAAAAGGACAGAGATGCAAAACTACGCATGGTTTTATGTCTGATTCTCATTTCCACACAATGAAAAATGGAGATATGACATCTCCAAGCAACATCCATCTGACAGATCAGAGTTCAGCTCATGTCTGTAATCCCTGCCCAAGCATGTGTTTTCTACAGGTATCTGACAATGCTCTGCTAATTAAACTTGGGGTGGTAGAAAAAGGAATTATGAACTCAATAAATAAAGCATTTTCAATAGCAAAACAGACGAGCTTTTAAGGGACCAACTTATTTCACTTGCTTGGCAAGAGGCCTCTGCCCTCTCAAAGCTTAGCCTCAAGTAGGCAGATGAGGGGACAAAGCAGTTGGAGAGAGGTGGTGAGGCATAGTGCTCCCTGCAAGCTGCTGCTAGGATGACCTTTAGCAGGCAGAGCTGGCACTTACTTTGGCAGAAGTGAAGAGAGAAAGAAGGAAAAGCTAAAGAGAAGTTAGCTGCTTCCTTCTTGCTGGTTACAGATAGGGAAACAAGGGGAGGATTTGCTCTGCAACTACCATCTACACCCAGACAAGGGTTATGCCTAAGTGTCTGATATGTGCTACGGTGAGGGTGCCTGGGACAAAGAAAAAACTGGAAATGGCTCTTGCAGGCTGGGGGAGAAGAAAGGAAGATATTTTTTTCTCACAGAAGGCAACACAGACAAAAAGATGAAGAATGTCCTTGGGTGTCAATATGACCAAGGGATAGGATGCCATCCAGAGAGACCTAGACAGAATCTAGCAAGGTAAACCACATGAGGTTCAACAAAGTCAAGTGTAAGATGCTGTACCCAGGGCACAGCAATCTCCACTATGAGTACAAGCTGGGGGATGTAAGGATGGAGCACAGCCCTGCCAAGAAAGACCTGGGAGTACTGGTGGATGGCAAGCTGAACATGAGCCAGCAATGAGCCCTTGCAGCCCAGAAAGTCAACCGTATCCTGGGCTGCATCAAAAGAGGCACGGCCAGCAGGTCAAGGCAGGTGATCCTGCCCCTCTGTTCTGCGCTGAGACCTCACCTGGAGTACTGTGTCCAGATGTGGAGTCTTCAGTACAGGAGAGACACTGACCTGATGGAACACATCCAGAGGAGGGCCACTGAAATGATCCAAGGGATGGAACACCTCACCTACAAGAACTGCCTTGTGAGGTCTGGAGTTGTTCAGCCTGAAGAAGAGAAAGCTCTGGGGAGACCTGAGAGCAGCCTTTCAGTATCTAAAGGGGGTCTATAAGAAGGAAGGTGACAGACTCTTTAGCAGGATCTATTGTGACAGGACAAAGGGAATTGGTTTCAAACTGGAAGAAGGGAGATCTAGATTGGAGATAAGGTGTTGTGGTGTTGTTGTTGTTGTTTGTTTGTTTTTGTTTTTTAAATAATAAGAGTGGTGAGGCACTGGAACAGGTTCCCCTTGGAGATGATTGATGCCCTATCCCTGGAGACAATCAAGGCCAGTCTGGATGGGGCTCTGAGCACCTGATGTAGCTGTAGGTGTCCCTGCTCCTTGCAGGTAAGTTGGACTAGAAGACCTTCAAGGGTCCTTTCCAACTCAAACAATTTTATGATTGGTCCCAGAGAGGAGCTTCTGCTCACCTTCAGTGTCGGAAAGCTGAAAGATGAAGATAAAAACCAGACTGCTTTAGGCACTGACTACAACTTAAGACCCTGCAAACATATTCCTGTTAATAAAAATATAGCTACATCTCAGCCTTATTATACAATGAACCAGAGGTGTAAATGAAGGTGTCCTTCAGGAGAATATCAGGACAGGAGATGGGAACAGGATGGTCTTCAGAGACACTGTCCTTTCACGCTCATGACTTCAGGAACAGCTCTTTAAACTCCACATTCACTAGTGACTATCCAAGTTCTGCCCCTTCCCTGATGTATGTCATATAACCAGGAAATGGGAATTATACAATCTGCCTCTGGCTTCTGTAGCTAAGCAAAACACTGCACAGGCTTACTGCAACAAACTAAAGAATTCCTTAGTAACCTGGAATGCAAATTAAATGAGATGGTTTCCCCTTTCTGATGATAGATGTTTTGCATAGAGAAAAAAAGCTAGCATTTGAGCACAATTATGGGTGAGTTCCTCACTGAGCTGTACTTCTCATGTTTTAAGATGATTCCAGTACCCCAACTCAGACACTAACAACCAAAACAAACTCAATTTTTATCTTCCCTCCCCCTCCCCCATAGCAAGTGGATATATTACCATCTAGAGGCACGTAAATCTGTACAAATTTATGGGTATGTTCTAATTCAGTTTATTTGTTGATTTAGCCATTTACCTCTTTAAAAGAAAAATAAAACAACTAAAAGCTCTTCCAAAGCTGTTTTTGTGCCAGAGTACAGCTACAGACTTGCATCATACGGGCAGCAGTCAGCTCTCTGCACTTCTCACACAAAAGTCACTGTCTTGTTATAGGGCTTGCATGCACTAACTCAGTCTCACCTAATTCCAGGAGCAAACACAATGCATAGCAGAGCCACACACAGCACATTCTGCCTGTGTGTACAGGAGGGCCATCTTTAAGCCACCTTTTGCACTGTACACCTTTTGCACTGTGCATTTGGGACATGGCAGTTGAAGAGAGGGAGTAAGTACATGATTTTCCTACACCAGGCAGGGCTCAGTACTGCCACTCCTGTTCTCCTGCAGCTTTCTCCCACCCACGGGAGACGAGGCTGGTGAGCTTTCATTGCTGGTTCTCATCAGCACAATTCTGGGGAACAGGTAAAAACAGAGTGTGACCTTAGCTGCCTCTGTCCTCCCTGCTGCTCTGCAGGGACCCTAGGCCTGATGAGGTAAATCCATAGAAGTCAGCAGGAGTCTGATCAAAGGGGCCTGGGTGAAACCTCAAGGACATTGCCTCCCAGACCTATTTATGGCAAATTGATGAGACTTTGGGGAAACGTCCTGACTTTTAAACTAAACACAATCTAATCTTAAATTTGAGGTGGAGCAATCTTCTCCTTAGGTCCTGATCCAGCAAATCACTGAGTACCCATTTAACTTTAAGCATCTTGTTAAGTCCTGTGCTGTCCAGCGTGAGACCAGAGTAAGAACATTACACAAGTTCACAAGTCTTTGGTTTAAGTACATAATTAAAGGTAAGCATGAGACTGTTTTATTTTAGTAGTCATTTCATTTAGGGATGAAATGACTTGCATGCTTAGATGCTGTGCTGAAGCATGGAGACAGTTGCTGCTTTGTGCTTAGAGCTGGGGGAGCAGGGAACACACACTGTGCTGCTGCAAGCCAAAGGATGAAGAAGTGAGCATGCTTGAGGAGCAGCCATTCTTTGGGAAATTGGTTGTGCTCCAAGAGTGGCTACAGAAATAGTAGAGGCAGGAGAGATGTCCGTGCATGCCCCATCAGTTTGGGTGACTTCTGCTGGCTTTTCCTCTGTCTCCATTACTTTTCTGGAGAGGGATGCAAATATGCTCAAATGCAGGGTAGCATGAAAAAAAAAAAAAATGTGAGTGCAAAAAGAAAACAGGATGCAAAAAAATCTGGAGATCTCCGAGCTTGCAGGCTGTCAGATACCTCACTGCAGCTGCAGGGCGGGCAGGAAGGAGGGACACAGCGGCCCAGCTGCAGGCCCAGCCTAGCTGTGAAGCTGACCCTCTCGTTCCACCGCTCAGAGGAGAAGGAAGGGGGAAAGCCGCCGACGCTCGGCAGAGCCCTACAGCGGCCATCGGTGGGGCGCGAGTGCCACCTGGTGCCACCTGCTGTCACCTGCCTCCTGCGCACGGCTCGGCGGTGGGAAGGGTCTGCCAGTAACCCCCGCTTTTGCCGCATATTGCTCTTTGCTCACAGTCTCAGGGAGTGACAACGTCCCTTCTCTTTTAAAGACTTCTGGTTTGAAGCGTTCAGTTCTATTCCCCAAGTCTTTAAATCATACGATGCTCAAATATATGACAAAGTTAATGTAAGCCACTAACACTGCTGGGCTAGTTGCCACAGTGTGCATCTAGTTTAACTGTACCTTCATTTATCATACCACTAGCTGAGCACTGCAGAAACACACCTGCAGCCACCCACAGACAGGAGAGCTGCACAGCCCTCATATACACAGCACCTACAGAGAGGGTAAAAAAGATGTCCTGCACTGTGAACAACAATCTTTTTCAAATGGGTTGAAAAGGACCACAATGATCACCTAGTTTCAACCCCCTGCTATGTGCAGGGTCGCCAACCACCACACCAGGCTGCCCAGAGCCACATCCAGCCTGGCCTTGAAAGCATCCAGAGATGGGGCATCCACAACATCCTTGGGCAACCTGTTCCAGTGTGTTACCACCCTCTGAGTGAAAAACTTCCTCCTAATATCTAACCTAAACATCTCCTGTCTCAGTTTAAAACCATTCCCCCTTGTCCTATCACTATCCACACTCGTAAACAGCCATTCCCCTTCCTGTTTATATGCTCCCTTCAAGTAATGGAAGGCCGCAATGAGATCTCACCGCAGCCTTCTCTTCTCCAAGCTAAACAAGCTCAGTTCCCTCAACCTTTCCTCATTCCTTCCTCAACTTCACACCCTGATCTGGGACTGCAATGCGTGTGGGAATAATTTAGAGTCCTAGAATCATTTGAGTTGAAAGAGAGCCTTAAAGGTCTTCTAGTCCAACTCATCTGCAATGAACAGGGAGACCAGTAGCTACATCAGGTGCTCAGAGCCCCATCCAGACTGGCCTTGAACATCTCCAGGGATGGGGCATTCATCATCTCTCTGGGCAACCTGTTCCTGTGCCTCACCACTCTTACTGGAAAAAAATTTCTTCCTTATATCCAATCTAAATCTCTCCTCATTTAGTTTGAAACCATTTCCCCATGTCCAATCACAGCAGCACTGCTAAAGAGTCTGTCCACTTCTTTATTATAGCCTCCCTTTAGATACTGAAAGGCTGCTCTCAGATCTCCCCAGAGCCTTCTCTTCTCCAGGTTGAACAGCCCCAGCTCTCCCAGCCTGCTCTCATAAGAGAGGTGTTCCATCCATTAATGCATGGGCCCCCCACACTCTGCCATCCATAGGTCAGCCCTAGGCAGGCTAAGGGAACAGAGGAAAGCTTCCAGGTTCACCATCAGACAGCAGCTCCTATGGTCCTCATCTCAAATGAGGGAAATGAAGAAAGAGAGGAAGAACAACACGCCCCTGGGTATTGCACTATGTCAACAAGTGCCAGAAATTCAGATGGGCTTTTTGAAAAATGCTCATTCAAAATATTTAATGTGGCGCATCATGCATATACCAACAGGACAGGACTACACACACAGAGGGCCCATCCCTGGTCTGACACCCAGCTTAGTGTCCAAAGGCACTTTCCTTCAAGTGCTGTGTACTCAGATTTATTAGGCAGCTTTATGGACTGATACTTCCTCACGTTTTACCAGTGTGATTAATTCAGCTGGCACCTCTGATCCCACATTCACCACCAATATTTTCTCTTGAATGGGATGACTCTGTAGTTTCACCATTCATGTGTTTGAGTCTGATCTCACATCAAAGATGTCCCGGGTTTTATACTGTCAGAAGCAATTTTGTCCCAGAAGAATGAAGATCGTGATTATCCCAGGAGGAAAGCTGTCAACTCAGCTCTGTGTAGAAAAACTACCGTCTACAAAAGCTTATAGTGGACACCCTTTGGCAGACTGCCCTCTTAGAATTAAAAAAAAAAAAAAAGGACACAGTCAAACCTACATGAAAGACTTTTTCTAAGAGCATTTTTTGTGTTTGCTGTCTTGGTTCATACAGCAAATTCAAATGAGGAGGAAGAGAATATAATATAATGTTTTTCATAAGCGTTAATTTTCCCAGTGAATATACAGGAAAGCAATAGAAGTATCACAAGGAAGAGGCCTGTTTCAAGAAGGGACTGACAGATGTTGAGCTTTGACAATGCTGCAGAGCTCTCAAACAGTGAAAACTACTGGATCACATGATGGATGCCTGTGCTTTAGAGCACAGGCACTACACCACTGGCCTCCAGAGAAGCAGCTGTTGGGCTGCTGATGGCACTGGGTCACTCACTAAACTCCCTCACCTGCAAGCAGGCTGAGGCATGTTTAGGAGTGTGTGACAATTCCCAGCTCTGTAACTCAGGTTTATTTCCAGCTGAACCAATACTGCTATCCAGGGATCTGAATGCTGCTGAAATGTCAACAGGTCCAGGGAAGATTTCTTTGGAATTATTTTCTAAAATTGTCCCAGAATAAAATGCTGCCAATGAACAAACCTGGCTTTGCCATAATGATGTGAGATCTAAATAGTTTTGAAGATCTGCAGGCTCAGTGAAACATCCTGTCCACGCACTAATACCAAATTATAGAATCATTAAGGTTGGAGAAGACAACTAAGATCATCCACAGTCCAATCCCCAACCCACCTCCACTATGTCCACTAACCATGTCCCTCAGTGCCACATCTCCATGGTTCTTGAACACCTCCAGGGATGGTGGCTCCACCACCTCCCTGGGCAGCCTGTGCATCACATCACCACTCTGATAAAAGATTTTTCCTAATACCCAACCTGAAGAACAAAGATCTTAGTTATGATTCAATGAGGTACTTAGGCAAGACCTTAATACCTGCACGTGTGAAGAGAATCATAGAATTGCTCAGGTTGGAAGAGACCTTAAAGATCATCGAGTCCAACCACAACCTAACCATGCTACCCTAACTCTAACAACCCTCTGCTAAATCATGTCCCTGAGCACCACATCCAAAAAGTTTTTAAATACATTCAGGTATGGTGGCTCAACCACCTCCCTGGGGAGCCTATTCCAGTGCTTAACAACCCTTTAAGTAACAAAGTTTTTCCTGATATCCAACCTAAACTTACCCTGGCTCAACTTGAGGCCACTCCCCCTCGTCCTGTCACCTGTGAGAAGAGACCAACCCCACTCTTGCTGTAATCACATTTCAGATATTGGGAGAGAGCAATAAGGTCTCCCCTCAGCCCCCTTTTCCTCAGACTAAACAGCCCCAGTTCCTTCAGTCATTCCTTATACGGTATATTCTCCAAGTCCTTCACAAGCCTTGTTACCCTTCTTTGGACCTGCTCCAGCACCTCAATGTCCTTTCTGTACTGAGGTACCCAAAACTGAACACAGTACTCAAGGTGAGGCCTCAACAGTGCCGAGTACAGGGGCAAGATTACTGCCCTAGTCCTGCTCACCACACCATTCCTGATACAAGCCAGGATGCCATTGGCTTTCTTGGCCACCTGGGCACACTGCTGTCTCATATTCAGCTGACTGTCCATCAGTACACCAAGGTCCCTTTCCATCAGGCAGCTTTCCAGCCACTCTTCCCCAGGCCTGTAGGGTTGCCTGGGGTTGTTGTGACCAAAATGCAGGACCCAACACTTGGCCCTATTGAAACTCATACAGTTTATACTGGCCCATCAATCCAGCCTATCCAGGTCTCTGGACCATATACAAGCTTATAATGAAATATGTAAGTATCTTTACTGATTCCAGCTTTAATTGCACAAAATGTAGTAAAGGGTGAGGAAAAAGGTAAAAAACTGTGAAGGACAAGAAAAAAATATGAATGTCAAAGTCAAAAGGTAAGGTAAGACCATTAGAAAATAGTTATTTTGAAAATGTTAAATGGAAAAACTCAGAAGTGTCATACTGCTCAGAAATACAGGTTTCTCCCTTTAAATGCATACCTTCCAGGCTTAATCTAATATGGCAGTATTTTGTATAACTTAAAAAAAAAAAAAAAAAAAAAAAAAAAAAAAAAAAAAAAAAAAAAAAAAAAAAAAAAGCTGCTTAAAAGATGACAGGACAGGGTACATTTCTATTACTGGAAATGGAATTTTAAGCACTGAGTTTATCTTGTCAGGTTAGCTCAGCAGTGATGTGAGCTTGCAAGGGGTGAAGCAGATCACTAATTGCCAGCAAGCATGACAATAAACTGATAAGCACAGAAGCTAGAAGTCTTCAGATGGGTGCTGTTTGGGAAGCTGGAGACTGTTAGAACAGGTACTTTCTGTGTGAGTTTGCTTCTCCCTCAGCTCGGCAGTGATAGCCTGGCTTTTGTTCTCGGATCCCAGAAAGGAGCACGTTGTGGGTTGTTTGGGCCAAATCAGAGAGACAGGTATATACCTGTATACCTTGTTGCCACGCCAGCTCCACCCTGCAAATCTTGCAGCTCTGTTTATGCTTCATTTTTCTATGGCTCCAGACAGCCACAATTTTAATTGGACTGGCTGACTTTTTTTAACCCTTTTTATTTACCTTATTTCACTTTATGATACCAATCTTGGCACCGGAGTCTCCTGCAATTCAAATTACAGTATCAAATGCACATCAGCTAATTAACAAATGGCCATTCACCTAAAATTAGGCAACCTACCCTAAACAATAAACCAAATTAACCCCCCGCCTCTCCTCTCTTGCTTCTGGCCTGAGCTGCTCCAAGGTTAGCAGAGAGAGGAAGGCACTGGGGGAAGTACCAACTCTGCCCTGGGCTTTTGAACCTTACCACACATCTTCCTCCTCACAAAGAGCATGCAACAGAGAGCAAAAAAACTTGGCTGTCTGTGAAAAGGAAATCCTGAAAGTGGAAGGGGGCTGATTGGATACAAGCTTTCCCTTCTGAAGTGTTGCCATTACTGGCGGGAAGCAAATAGAAGGGAGGGAGAAAGGGACTGGCCCCATTTTAGGTGCTTCGTTCTTGCCTCCTGGAGCTTACTCCACACCTCTATTCACCGACTATTAGAAACAACAGTCAAAAAATAATAAAAGAAAAATATCAGAAACATATCAAAACCTTGTCTCCTCTTAGATGAATTGTAATAAGTGCAAGCCACAATTCCAGCACTAGCAGAAAAAGCACACGGGTCTTTTTCTCACTTTCCTAGCATTTTTCCCGGTATCTTTTACCACAGGGTGCCTCATGCTAAGCTTTTATCCTGCAGGCAGTTTGTGCTGGTGTCAGTGGCTGTACTCATGCATGCAAATTGAAGGCTCTGCAATGGTGAGCACATACAGCCCCAGTCTCTCAGGAGAAAGGCTAGGTCTTAAATGTCTTCTGGAAAGCGCTCTTGAGACTTGAGCTGCTTTATAAATAGCAAAGTTGACCTCAGGGAAAATTGGGTTCGGTTTCAAACTAGATCTGTACTTTTTAGAATTGGCTCAGCCACAGTGTATATGAAGTCAGGGAAGCAGCCACAATCAGTGCAATGCCTTCTGCAGCAGAGAGCATGCAATCCATCCCAGTGAGTGCTGGGTGTGCCAGACAAGGGGATGGTGCTGCCATGAGGACTGCAGGTAGCATCTGAGATTGGCACGGCTGCCGTGCCCAGCTGCAGCATGGGACAGGCAAGGGGTAAGCCAGCACACACTGCCAGGACGGCTTTACAATTTTCTTCCAGGTTTCAGTCAAGATTTCCCTCTCTCTCTCCTGTTTGCTTAGAAGGTTATTTATGAATTAGTGAACTAGTTTTATGGCACACAGTATCTCATAAATTCTCCTAGATCCCACTGGGCCACTCCATAAAATATTTACTTATACTACCAACTGTCAGAATAAGAAGTGAGTTCCAACCAGTCTGAATGCTGGCTATCACTATAATAACCCAAAATGAGTTTTAGTAGAGGCTCTTGTAACTTCAGCTGCTACCTTGGCAGCACAACAAGACACCAGATATAGTATTTCTCACTGAGGTTACAGCTCTATCTATAGGGTTTTCTGTCTGAAGGAAAGTGCAAAATAATGTGCCAGACAAAAATTTTACAAGCATTTTTGTTTTAAGTAATTATAACTCTATTTATGCCAATTAAGTTACAAAGAATACACAGAAACTGACAGAAGGCAATACTTGAACTCTACGGAGGTTGGTGGCCCTGCCTGCGGCAGGAGGGTTGGAACCCCATGATCCTTGGGGTCCCTTCCAACCCAAGCCAATCTATGATTCTATTAACTGTGTAACTGTATATGTTTAACATCCATGCTGTTTCTAAAGAAACTTGCTCACTCAACGCCTTAAAGCTGCTTAGATAAAAACAATTTTTCTTCCACTTCAAATGAACTCTGGACAGAAAGCAGGGATTTTCTACTCTCTTGCCTGGGAACACTTGGTGGACTTCGATCATTTTTCCCCCCCATGTTTTATATTTGATAACTCACTGTTGTATGTTTGTTCACAAAAGCCTGATGAGCTGTTTGCTACAGCCATAGTTGAGCCAGCTTTTCCTATAAGATACACCTGTTCTGGAAGAGCTTGTTTCAAACAATACTATACCTATCTGTAGCAGATGTGGCAAACACCTTGCAAAATAAATAAATAAATAAATAAAAATAAAAAAATTAAAGCATTATTTTTGAATTAAACTCTAACCTCGGATTTTAAGCAGTTGAAAGATAGAACTCCCACAAACACTTGCATTTGCACAGGCCTATCAGCAGAGACACTGCTGTTGTATTTGTGCCATCTGCACCAGGGCTTTTCCCCTGGTCATCTCCTCCATCACCCAGAGGAAGAAGACAGTGGCAGCATGGCCAGGTACCACCACAGGGCTGGACCGGGTGTTGTTCATGGTCCATTGGACTTTGAGCACGAGCAAGAAAGACATGGCATGGAGTCTTGCTGTGCCTTCCTCTCTGTGTTCCAAGAAAAAAAAAAACAGGAAAGGACATGGATAGACTGAGTTTTAAATGCCACTTATCACCAAAATTGATCTGTAGCTGATGCTAGAGATTCTTTCCATATTTCTCCAATTCAGAGCTGATTCACTTCTGATTCCAAACTTTTTCAGTCCTTGGGCATGTCAGTGTCCATTTTGGTCTGTAAGATGAACTTTGAAGATTCTCATCTAACATGCTCTGGCCTTCCCAGTGACATTCCTGGTGAAAGCTGGTTATTTTGGCTGGTTTACAAACACTGCCAATGATATGTAAACTTCTGAGGAGCAATACTGACTTTTTAAATGTTATTTACAGCTGCTTCAAGCCAAAGTTGAAAGAAAAAAAAGGAAAAAAAAACATACCTGGCATCTTATATCCCTCAGCTTGAGCTGGAAGCATCAATTATAAAAACAGAATGAATAATAAACAGCTCTAATTCTCATGGGGACTAATATGACTAAAAATAGTAGCAAAACAGAAAACATTTCTTTCATTCTTCATTAATGAAGGATAACTACTTATTCCGTTCTACTGGTATTGCTCACACTTCACATCACAGATACAGGAAGAACAGCCTTCTGTAGGAGATAAGAAAACCTAACCTGTTTGTCCTCTGGCTTGGACATTTGGGTTCCAGTTTTATTCTCCGGCACTGCACAGCACAATCCATACTCTTATGGACCGTGTCAGCACGTCAGCAGCATGCTATGTTGAGCTCTTACAAAGGTGTAGAAAGGGCATATGGGATCTGAAAATACCAGTGTTGGTGGTCTTGTGCTCAAGACTGCCTTCATGGCTACCACCCTTTTTTTCCTACAAAATCTGCCCTTTAAATGGTGCTAAGGATCAGGAAGAGCCCCTCCTTGTACAGAAAGGGTCAGCCTTGACATAGCATGGATGCCTGAAAGGTTTTGTCAAAGATACTGTGAGGGATGGAGGCAAGGCTCCCATTTGCAAGTACCAAGATGAGAGAAGCGCAGAGCACCTAGGACACCCTGAGAGCTTTCCTTGAGGAGAAAGGCAAGTAGGGTCCCTCCTCAGGGACTGCCTTCAGGAGCAGTGCTTCTAGGACCTGAGAAGTCCCAGCAGAATAGCTTGGCAAAGCCCACAAACATTTCAAGTGAGTCATCAGGAAGAAGAGAGTAAATTACCTGTTTATTTTCAAGTTCATGTAAAAATAAATGCTGCTGTATTGCTTTTATTAAGAGCAGCTCTCTTCACATAACATTTCCATCTGTTCTTTGCCAGCAGTGACTACTTCTACATGCCAGAAACGCAAACTGCTCCTTTCCTTATGCCCTCCTTTCCTACAACTCCTACCTGCAGATAGAAAAAAAAAGCCCCTCCAACTGCTTGTTTCAAGGCTGTCATCAGTTAACAGTTTTTCTTCCTACCAGATGCCCAGGCAGGGGAAAAATTACAGAGCTTCTACAGAAGATTATATGTTTAGCCTTTCAGAGTGTGGAGGTATGTAACTTTTCTTTCAAGCATCCCTCTGTCACCTTCCCACCCTCTCCCTGAGGCTCATTCCAGCTTGTTCACAAATCAGAAGTAACTGACAGCAGCAAATCAGATCACATAAATCACTTGGTAGCGGCTGGAGCAGGGAAGGCGAGGGTACACAGTGGCTGTGTGAGCCAGAGGTCACCAAGACGCTCCTCGCCACTCATGTGGGAACGCTGGCAAGTCCTCATCATCCTCACTCCTGTGTGGGAACGCAGTGGAAACCTGCCCCTGGCCATGAGAATGTGCGTCTTCTGAACAAGGGATGGATGTTCAAAGTTGTGGGCTTGAAGAATTAAATCCTGATCACTCTCTTTCCAAAATAAAGCCACTTCTATTAACATGCTTCAAATCAGATTTTGACACTGAGATCTGCATATGGTGATTTATAACTCCACTTTATAAAAGAGTGCTTGATATTCTATCATTCTGCATTGATGTGACACTTTTGTTAGACAGTGACTAACAGCACAACAACAGCTTTAATAATATCTGCTAACATGACATTAATGGAAACTGAGTGTAAATCCACAGAGATGTGAAAACCACTGTGCTGAACCAATAAATTGGTAGGCAAAAAAAAGTAATAAGTAAAATAAGCCTCAAAAGTAATGAGTGGCTGCTTACTGGCTGAAGCTTGTCAGTGAAGTGGTGTGCTTCAATGGATCACTAAATTACCAAAAAAAAAAGGAGGGAATTAAAGGTGGATATCTTAACACCATTTTTAACATCAAAGGATTTTTTCTTTTTGCCAGAAAGAACCCCCAGCACCTGCAGACTGACATCAAAACAAGTAATTGCAGCTATTCCGTCATTAGTAGAGTTTTAGCTACTTACACCATATCAAAACTAAACCGACCAACTTTTGTGGAGAATTTTTTTCTCCCTCACATACCAAGATCCTTCATTTTAATAGATGATAGCTTTTACTCGAAATACCCCAAAGGTACATTGGTAGAAGTGATGCAGTGTAGATATAGCTGTGAATTCTCTGAGATACTCATCTCTTCAAATTTTGCTGAAAGTTTCAAGAGGAAAGAAAAGAACAAGCACCTTGAAAAAACAAACTTCCCCTTCTCTAAGTATTAAATTGCAAAAAAGCTTGAAGCATTTAAAAAGTAACAATCTCGTGAACACTAGTACAATGCTGTTATTGGACCTGGAACCAGGAAAATAAGGAGGAATTAACAAGCAAGAAAACAAAACAAAACCAAAAACCTGCAGTGTGCTCCCAAAGTATAACAAGCTTAAATTTTTGTTGTTCCTGTCATTTCTTATCCTGACTTGTGCAGTTTTGTTCTAGGAAGCTATATACTGTTTACAAAGGATATCTAAACACTGGAGCTCTGAAAACTCCACACTAATAATTTAAAGAACTCAATAAAACCAGCCGATTTTATAAACACAATATACTAACTAAGGCGATATAGAAACATACAGCATTATTTCCCTTCAAGATATTTCACAAAACTCAACAACAGAGATTCATGCCATTCACAAGCACAGGACATTCATTTCCCCTTTTAGAGTTCTCTGTCTTATTAATCAACTTGGGCACAGATTCTAAACAACTTCCTAGGGATTAAACAAAACTGCATAGCCATGAGATAAGCACCACTTTTCTTTTGATGCTATCAGAACCCTATACTGCCATTTCATCCAAATGTTTAAAGTACAGTGCTCCCTCAGAACGTCAAATTAACTCTGAATGAGCTTCCTTTTGTTTCTAATGCTGTGGCCAATTATTTTCCTTTATTTCTGGCATAGTTTCAAGATCAGATGTTGAAATAGTATAGTACAAAGAGAGAAGTTCTTCCTGTGTTATGCTTTGATTAGCTAAAGTAAGGATGCTTGAAATCTTTTATCAGATTTCCCAAATTGGGAGATGCTTATTTATTAAAAATGATATGAGAAACCATACTAGCAATAAGAAACTACAGTTTCCATTCTTTTCATCCTTTACTAATAAATACAAAGGTTTTGCAAGGCCTACAGTTGAGTATCAGAGGGTACTATGGAAGACTTTTGCTGAAGCAATGTCAAAAAGTGATGAAAAACTGAGATTCTGGTGAAATAAAAGCTCTAGGGAGTCCATCAGAGATCATGTACTTATTCTCACATATAGAATAGGGTATGGTCTCCTCTGTACAAATCCTGAAGCATCTATCATAATGCATAAAGAATTACAAGTTTTTAATTAAAATTATGTCCTCATGAAAATAAGTATGCCACTCAATTCCATACTGTGTCATTAGTGATTACTTTAGTCTCATTAAATCTGATTTCTAAGAGAAATAAAGCTGTTCCAGCTAAACCTAGAGATTCTAGACTTTCAGCGTCAAGAGAAACTCAATTTAGAATCAGTGATAACTGAAACCCCCCTTTCTTATGCCTTTTCCTGCACATGGTGCTTATTGACACTACCAGAACAATGTGATTATTGCCCTTATGCTGGGAAACAGTTTGAGGTGTCATTTTGCTTTCTGGCATCTGCAGTACTGTACAATTTCCTGTTAAACATGTACATGCCACGTACCAGCTGCAGAAGACAGCTAAAGACAACATTTCACCTAAATATGATTGTAAGTGATCTCAATCCCTTGCTGCTGGTAAGCTTGACTTTCCATCATATTTTCTATCATGGAGGAATTCTGACAGGTTTATGTGTGACACAAGTTACCCTATATAGTGGAAAGCCTGTAATTAGAAGCTGTGCAATCAGCTATCTCTCACTGGCAACCATTCTGCCTTAAATCTGCCACCGCACTTAATCAAGAAAACGCCTGCAGGGAGGCCAGTGCCTCCACAAGCCATGAACCTATCATCTGTGGGATTTACCGTGACATGTACTGCCACCTCTGCAAAGGACCTGCCCTGAAATACAAGGGAAGGCCACAGATGGGGGCAAGCACGTGTCCTGTAAAGCTAAAGCCACCAGCAGGACTCCTCACATGTTGCATGGAGGTATGACTATCTTCCACAAATGTATTACAGAACATTTTTAATGGCTTAGGAGTTTTAGACTAAACTCCTGTGTATTTGACCAAAACACTCTTAACCATTCTTAACAGTATCTCAAATAGCTGGAAGCATGCAATGTGAAAAGCATAGCAATAAAATACAATAAAGCTTAAGGAGCGTGGCAGGACAGTTGGCACTAAAGAAATAAGCTGAAAGATTTTTCCCATGTAAAACCATTCCCCTATTTATTATATTATTTTGATTGTTTCCTAAATGTCATCTACTAAAAAAATAGATGCAGTACATAAGGAAAAGATATTTCTAAATACGTAAGAACATGCAGAAGCTATGTGAGTACCATAAAGCTTCAAAGGTGGGTGCATAATTAAAGTATTAATTTTTTTAATAGCATTTCTTAGAACAAAGTTTAATATGCTCAGATACATATATACTTATATATATATACATATATACTTATATAGCTTATATCTGCTTATTTCTGAGATAAAAACATGCCATAAGAGAAAACAAGCCTGCTACATCAGCACAGCATGCATGTCATTGGTTTTAATGCAGCAGCCAGCAAGAAAACTTGTTTAGAGAGAAACAAGCAGCAATTGTAGAGCTCAACTGGAAGTGGGGGCCTATAGCTGCCCCTAGATTCTCAGACAGGTGTCAAATAGCCCTTTGATAGGAGGGGATAGTGCCTAAGCCTCTAATTACAGTGAAAATAGAAGTTTGAATGCAGTTGTTTGTGCCCAACAAAGGCAGGAGCTGGTTTATATCACTCATGATACACACATTGGGCAAAATGGAGGCTCCTCAGCAACATTTCCCCTTGGTATAACACCATGACACAGAGTAGACAGATACTCCTTGCAGGAAACCTGATGGACTCAAGTCCCATCTCTTCTTCCCTCTCCCATAAAAGCTTTCATCTAGCATTTAACACAAGTAGTAATCTCAAAGGCCAGAGGCATAAACCAGCATGTCTGAGCTGCTGCTCACTGCTGGCACTGGCCCACACACCTTAGCAGGGCCCCATACCTGCAGTGGTCAATGGTCATGAAACACAGCATAGAGGTAGAATGGAAATAAAGGTTATTTTGTTTTCACTGATTAATACTGCTTTTTTATTAAGTTACTCTACGTCAAAGTGATTGACATCCTCAGAAATTAAGCTCTTCTCTGCATCTTCAAAATTATTTCAAAGTAGTTACAAGAAGCTTACTTAATCATAATTGATGCCAACCAACTAGTACAGCTTCGCAACCCTGTTTTGTGCACGTGACTACGCTGTATTTTATGGCATTCAGCTCTATAGTCAGCTCAGATCATTTTATCTAGCTTCGATAATTCATGCAATATCACCTCACAGCATTATGGAGTCTGCTTTGCAGAATGCAAATTCCCGGGGATGTTTATGTGGAACTACAAAACAAACTGTTGGGGACGCAGACTGACCATGAAAATCTTTACTAAAATACAATTTCATATATATATATAAATATATATATATATATATATATACACATATATATAAATGAAAGGCAACATTAAGAAACAAGCATCTTATTCTTTAGAGAAAAACTTCTGATCATACAAGGCTTTGGATCTATCAATAAAGGAATTAAGTGACACATCTTAGGAAGACCATATGAAGGCATGGATGTCAACTAGTCTTAATGGCTAAATTAATAACTTTCACTTCTTTGCTTAAATCTCTTTTGAAGAAGGAAGAAGTAAATGAAGAAGTCGTCACTAGTTTCAGTCAAATCCTTCATTAGAGATTGATCTACGAAAACTTCTTTGTCATACCCACAAAAAAAAAAAAAAAAAAGAACAATTTCAATAGCTTCCACTGCTTCCCAGGAGTAAACCAAGTGGAGGAATAGATTACTAAAAATCAGCCAAGTAGTTATGCCAAAGTGCGAGAATCAATACAAACAACTGCTAACTGGCAATCTCTTTTGGCCATTAGAAACCACAACCTCTGTTAAGGAAGAATTTAAGCCATAGAAAAGTTAGATTTAGACTCCATGAACACTTGAGCATGGAAAGTTTATAAGACAAAGAAATTCAAGGGTGAAGAAAAATAAAAATACTTGCTTGCTTTGTCTGTCATACAAAATTCTAATCCAGTGTCTAGAATGTCCTGTCACTTTAGAACTTAAAGAAGCTCAACACAATGAGCTGAAATCTGTTGTCATCCAAGGTAAAACTCCTGTAGCTTATACGTCTCAGTGAAAGCATTCCTGTTCCTTGATTCATTAGTCATTGATGCATTGTGCTACAAAATAAAGACATAGGATCACGCCAAAGCTAATCTGCAGACAACTCAGAGGAAGGTCATGTTGTTACGATAAGGTCATCTACCGGAAGACAACCCCTTCAAGGGAAACCACCATCTTGCCTCCTCAGCTTTTTCCCAGCAGGTTATCTTCTGCTCTTCATCCTTTCAGGAGAGCCATTCTCTAGGCAAAGAGGCTGCCAGAAGGTGCTTACAGCACATAGCTTTTATCTGACTATCCCTTGCTGAAATTTCTGCACCCATATTATTTGGAGGGGAAAAAAAAATCTTTGTCAGTCTGATCTGCTGAACAAAAATTTGTTCTCTTTTTCACTCGGTCAAACTCACTTTGATGGCTTCCTATTTAGACCTAATATATACAAGGGCTGATCCAAAAGCAATGCCATCTATTGTATTATGATGGCCCATGACATTGGAAGCAGATGTTGGTGGTATGGCAGTAGAAATTGAACCTTTCCACCAATAATCCGTTACCCATTGTTGCCATGTGACAGATAGCATCACAGGGGCAGTCTGACATGGAAGTGCTTACTGAGCAAAGGTGTGCCATCAAATTCTTCCATGAAGAAACAGTGGCACCCATTGACATTTACCAACACTTGCTGAACCTTCATGGAGATGAAACAGTGGATACAAGCACAGCGAGGCAGAGGGATGGTGCGTTTTAGCAGTGGTGATGGTGGGCCACCTCCACTGATGCAAAGTTTAAAAAAAAAAAAAAAGAAACTAGTACAGCATGCAGGCTCTTGTTTATCACTGGTGACTACACTTAAAAAAAAAAAAAAAAAAGCATTTTGTAGCTGAGAATTTGCTCTATGAAACAGTGCAATTGTGCTCACTGTAGCTGTTGTACTTTTCATGGAAATAAACAGGAGGCATTACTTTCGGAGCAAGCTATAGAATATTTTTATGTTTCAAGATAGCTACTGTGCCAAACTAATTGAAAAGGCTGACGGCACTGAGTTCTTAATGACATACTATTTCTTACTATTGTTATGGCGGCAGTTGTAATGTCTAACATTATCAAAACTGGAGTACGTCTGTGCCCTCTAGTGGCGCTGTGATTTAACGACAAGCATTTAATGCTTCATTACCTGACTAGAAAGTTCAAATGCAGCCTAGTGTTATATGTTATTAAAATCCACACTTTTATGGGAACACCAGCCAAGTGAGACCACAGGCTGAAGAACTCACCGTAAGTCTATGACCCCACAAAACACTGAAGAGGCAGCGATAGCTTAGCAAAAAACTACTCTGTAAAACATTCTTAACCAAAATGATTGCTGATGCCAGCAATCTCTACAATTCACAAATCTTCCTTCTGTTATTTCATTTCTTGATCCAGTAGAAGACTTCTGTGCTCCCACTTTAGTCTAAGAATGACAGGCATCAGTAACAAGGTTTTGTTGTTTATGTTTTTGTTATTTTAACTATAAGGACCCTCAGCAGGATTTTTGATAGCAAACAGTGGCTGACACACAGCCTAATACTGCCAAGGCCATTGTCACCTCTGCACTTCAGGTTTTGCATGTGTTCCCGCCCACTTGCTGGCCTGGCAAGGGAGAACAGCAGGAATAACAGATCTAGGCGAGGTGGGAGTAGAGGACAGAGCCACGTGCCGTACTAAATCACAGTCTCAATCACTTGTAATTTACTTTGATATTTGAGCATCTGAATAGAAAACACTACTTGGACTGTAAAGCCTCTTGTAAGCCCTAACAAGTGGTAGGAGGAATCATAAGAAAGTTTGCAACAGCTTTACAAGTAAGTTCTTGCATTTGATGAAAACCGCCATGCCACTGAAATTCTAGTTATGTTGTCCAGGATCATAATTTTGAGGAGCAAACTCTTGGCAAATGAAGAAAAGAAACAGAAGAAAAAGACTTCATAAGAGTATGATCTTTAATATGATGGCATTTCCAGACATTAAAATAAAAATAAAAATAAAAAAAAATAAAAATAAAAAAATAAAAAAAAAAGCAAAGACCACAAGGGACCCGATGCATCAGGAATATTGGTCAGATTTCATGAGCTGCTACAGGAGATGGGTCCTACATCTACCACAGCCCTGCCATAGTGCTACAGTTCAGTTTTCAGAACCACCACATCACTTTGGTATCAGATAACCCAACACTTCCAAATAGAGTTCAGGAGCACAAGTGTGAGCATGTGTTCTGGGACAGCTCTGGTGGTCCTATAGCACGTCCCATAGTTATCCCAAGGTGAGGACAGCTCTCTCCTTGTAGATTTCTGGCTGAGAAGAGTGAGATGACGTCCTGTTATGACCTCTGAACAGTGGCCCATATTCTCCTCCACAGAACACAGAAGCACTGGGATGTAGAGCTGGCTTCCGAGCCAATTCAGTTACAGCCAAATCTCATTTCTTGCATCTGGTCTGATGAGAAGGTCACAGCTCCAAAGAGGTTGGAAGAAGGACACCACTTCCCTGAACAATTAGCATGTGTTATTTGCTTTATAGCTATGATAGTGTCTAAAGAGCCCCTCCCCCCATTAGCAAGCACTATCCTGATCTTGCTTAGGGACTAGAGATACCTAGAAGCAGTCCCTGGGAATAGGACAAACACTTGCACACGAGAGTCACAACCTGATCTTTACTCAAGTAGGCACTGGCTAACTTAGCTGCAGGAGTTAATTTCTTCTTCCATGCACCTTATTATTCTCCTAGTTTACTCTTTGCTGGTGAAAAATACCTCATTTTCCTTTCCTTCCTGCAGGCATAATGATAGACAAGTCAGTGCCTTACGTAGCCTTCTCCAGGCACTTTGGTGAATTATCTTTCTGCACTAGAGTCTGAAGTCCTTCCACATGGCCCTGAAAGTGCATTTCTCAATTATTCTGGAATATTTTACATGACTCAAAGACCCCGTTCTCCCTCTCTTTTAACAACTATGCCAAGAGAACAGTAAATAAAACAACCCAGACACTATTAAGCTATAGCAAAATGCTTCTCAAGGATACCTTAAGAAAAAAAGACCAACAACACATAATGCAGTATATAAAGTGAATAAATCCCATATTTCATTTGAAATATCTACTCATTTTTTAATCAGTACACTAAATGTTGCTGTGTAAGGCAGAGTTCATTGATCTATGCAAAATATCTGCCAGACTTGACAATGATTTATCATTACTCCCTTAAGTACTAGAGCCACCCACAGTAGCTATCCAAAACCTCGTGTAGTTTTACCAATACAGCATGTGTAAGGAAATCCAGTGCCTTTAAGGTCAGAGTGCACCTAGGAGAATCAACATGAAAATAATTCAGTGCTGTGTAATACATACTGAATCAAGGCACCACCTCTCTCTGTTCCCAGCTTCCAGACTCCACTAGGTGACATCCATGTCCTGACTCTGACTGTGAAGGCTCCTGTGCTGCAGGAGAAGCTGGGCTTCTTGGATTTTACTTTTTAAAAGAAATTAAAAGGTCCAGGAGGCAACTCAGGGTCTTTCTGCTCTAGAATTTTTATACCAGTATCTTCATACTTGTGTACATGTGTAAAACTTCAGTGGTTTAATTTTTTAAATGTATCATTACATATTTTATGAAATTAGCAGTTCTTTTGTGCAGCTCTGTGCTCAAGCAGAATTAAGAGCTTTATAGTACAACACACTGCTTTACAGAATAAATTAAAAGAAATGGCTATTTTGAATCCAAACATTATTAGTGCATTATTAAGCATTTAGTAATTTATAGCTTTTGTAATTTATAGCTAAGAAGAGATGGGTGGAGAACAGTGAATAAGTCAAGCATGAGTGGTTTTGTCACAGAAAACTGTTCCACAATTGGCACAATCTTTGGCCATGTCCTGCTAAAGAAAAGAGCTTTACTCACTCTCCTCTGCCATCATCACCCAAACAAATGTACTGAATTTCAATACTGCCGCAATAGAGAAGTCTCTTCTATTTACAGGTTTTCATGAAAATGCATTCGTTCTCTATTAAAGCTTTTATGATTGTAAAGCAGTTAGCTCTGACTCAGATACAAGCACCATAAAACAGGCGTTCCTGCAAATTCATGAGGACTGTTTTTGTCTAGCTACTCTTCCACATAAGCAGATTTTAAAAGATACACCATAACATGCTGTTTGCACTGACAGAAAGAGATTAAATTACCCAGACCTTTCAGACACTCAAGCTCTCCTAAAGCATACTTCAAGAGGGGGGTATTGCCTCAAAATTAAGCAAAACACTAAGCAGTGGATGTGATCACACAGTATGTTAATTGCCTGATATCTCTGGTAATGAGATTTAAGAAGATGAAGTGGGGAAACCTAGTACAGATTTCCCCTGAGCAAAAGTAAAGAACACAGCTGGGAGAGGCTAGAAGCAAGGGCTGGGGACATCCATCTGCACAAGAGCATCTATGAAGCCCAGTGATGAAACTGAATGTGGGTTTCAGGAGCACAACAGCTGCAAACAGATCTTCAACTTGTGGGATGCCTGTCTGGTAAGGACACAACACAGTTCCACTGAGGACAGTCTTTAGCATAACCCATCTGCTCTTTTGGTTCCATGTTCGCATCCACTTTTTGGCCGCTTTAGTTCTGACAGAAAAAAAATACACAGTTCTCTTAACTTTATCCTGCATGGGAAAGTTAGTTTTCACTGAAGCAAGGGACAGAGAGCAGAAAGTGAAGATAAATGGTAAATGGTAGAAAACCTGTAAATAAAAGCGACAAGAACTAAGAAAACTCTTCTAGGAGGTAGAAGCTTAGTGTACCTTATTTACATGCTTAGTTTAATTTTAGGACAAGGGTGGCATACAAGCGAGGTCTACTTGCAACAACAAAACGTAGGTGACAAAACTGAGGTGTTTTGGTGACAAGTGTCAAATATTAAGTTATATTCTTATCCCATCTTTCAATTTCACTGAAAGACCACTTTCACCTGCCTGACTTCCCACTACAAACTCTAGCGTGAGTGAGCAGTGGTAGGCCTGGTCTGCACACTTAGGTGTTTTTCAAGGCTGCAATGAAATGGTCAAGCAAGTTCAGACTCGCTTCACAAAGTTCTGTGCAGCTCCAGCTGAAGCTGGAATTCAAGAGTGCAAGCTATANACAATTTCAATAGCTTCCACTGCTTCCCAGGAGTAAACCAAGTGGAGGAATAGATTACTAAAAATCAGCCAAGTAGTTATGCCAAAGTGCGAGAATCAATACAAACAACTGCTAACTGGCAATCTCTTTTGGCCATTAGAAACCACAACCTCTGTTAAGGAAGAATTTAAGCCATAGAAAAGTTAGATTTAGACTCCATGAACACTTGAGCATGGAAAGTTTATAAGACAAAGAAATTCAAGGGTGAAGAAAAATAAAAATACTTGCTTGCTTTGTCTGTCATACAAAATTCTAATCCAGTGTCTAGAATGTCCTGTCACTTTAGAACTTAAAGAAGCTCAACACAATGAGCTGAAATCTGTTGTCATCCAAGGTAAAACTCCTGTAGCTTATACGTCTCAGTGAAAGCATTCCTGTTCCTTGATTCATTAGTCATTGATGCATTGTGCTACAAAATAAAGACATAGGATCACGCCAAAGCTAATCTGCAGACAACTCAGAGGAAGGTCATGTTGTTACGATAAGGTCATCTACCGGAAGACAACCCCTTCAAGGGAAACCACCATCTTGCCTCCTCAGCTTTTTCCCAGCAGGTTATCTTCTGCTCTTCATCCTTTCAGGAGAGCCATTCTCTAGGCAAAGAGGCTGCCAGAAGGTGCTTACAGCACATAGCTTTTATCTGACTATCCCTTGCTGAAATTTCTGCACCCATATTATTTGGAGGGGAAAAAAAAATCTTTGTCAGTCTGATCTGCTGAACAAAAATTTGTTCTCTTTTTCACTCGGTCAAACTCACTTTGATGGCTTCCTATTTAGACCTAATATATACAAGGGCTGATCCAAAAGCAATGCCATCTATTGTATTATGATGGCCCATGACATTGGAAGCAGATGTTGGTGGTATGGCAGTAGAAATTGAACCTTTCCACCAATAATCCGTTACCCATTGTTGCCATGTGACAGATAGCATCACAGGGGCAGTCTGACATGGAAGTGCTTACTGAGCAAAGGTGTGCCATCAAATTCTTCCATGAAGAAACAGTGGCACCCATTGACATTTACCAACACTTGCTGAACCTTCATGGAGATGAAACAGTGGATACAAGCACAGCGAGGCAGAGGGATGGTGCGTTTTAGCAGTGGTGATGGTGGGCCACCTCCACTGATGCAAAGTTTAAAAAAAAAAAAAAAGAAACTAGTACAGCATGCAGGCTCTTGTTTATCACTGGTGACTACACTTAAAAAAAAAAAAAAAAAAGCATTTTGTAGCTGAGAATTTGCTCTATGAAACAGTGCAATTGTGCTCACTGTAGCTGTTGTACTTTTCATGGAAATAAACAGGAGGCATTACTTTCGGAGCAAGCTATAGAATATTTTTATGTTTCAAGATAGCTACTGTGCCAAACTAATTGAAAAGGCTGACGGCACTGAGTTCTTAATGACATACTATTTCTTACTATTGTTATGGCGGCAGTTGTAATGTCTAACATTATCAAAACTGGAGTACGTCTGTGCCCTCTAGTGGCGCTGTGATTTAACGACAAGCATTTAATGCTTCATTACCTGACTAGAAAGTTCAAATGCAGCCTAGTGTTATATGTTATTAAAATCCACACTTTTATGGGAACACCAGCCAAGTGAGACCACAGGCTGAAGAACTCACCGTAAGTCTATGACCCCACAAAACACTGAAGAGGCAGCGATAGCTTAGCAAAAAACTACTCTGTAAAACATTCTTAACCAAAATGATTGCTGATGCCAGCAATCTCTACAATTCACAAATCTTCCTTCTGTTATTTCATTTCTTGATCCAGTAGAAGACTTCTGTGCTCCCACTTTAGTCTAAGAATGACAGGCATCAGTAACAAGGTTTTGTTGTTTATGTTTTTGTTATTTTAACTATAAGGACCCTCAGCAGGATTTTTGATAGCAAACAGTGGCTGACACACAGCCTAATACTGCCAAGGCCATTGTCACCTCTGCACTTCAGGTTTTGCATGTGTTCCCGCCCACTTGCTGGCCTGGCAAGGGAGAACAGCAGGAATAACAGATCTAGGCGAGGTGGGAGTAGAGGACAGAGCCACGTGCCGTACTAAATCACAGTCTCAATCACTTGTAATTTACTTTGATATTTGAGCATCTGAATAGAAAACACTACTTGGACTGTAAAGCCTCTTGTAAGCCCTAACAAGTGGTAGGAGGAATCATAAGAAAGTTTGCAACAGCTTTACAAGTAAGTTCTTGCATTTGATGAAAACCGCCATGCCACTGAAATTCTAGTTATGTTGTCCAGGATCATAATTTTGAGGAGCAAACTCTTGGCAAATGAAGAAAAGAAACAGAAGAAAAAGACTTCATAAGAGTATGATCTTTAATATGATGGCATTTCCAGACATTAAAATAAAAATAAAAATAAAAAAAAATAAAAATAAAAAAATAAAAAAAAAAGCAAAGACCACAAGGGACCCGATGCATCAGGAATATTGGTCAGATTTCATGAGCTGCTACAGGAGATGGGTCCTACATCTACCACAGCCCTGCCATAGTGCTACAGTTCAGTTTTCAGAACCACCACATCACTTTGGTATCAGATAACCCAACACTTCCAAATAGAGTTCAGGAGCACAAGTGTGAGCATGTGTTCTGGGACAGCTCTGGTGGTCCTATAGCACGTCCCATAGTTATCCCAAGGTGAGGACAGCTCTCTCCTTGTAGATTTCTGGCTGAGAAGAGTGAGATGACGTCCTGTTATGACCTCTGAACAGTGGCCCATATTCTCCTCCACAGAACACAGAAGCACTGGGATGTAGAGCTGGCTTCCGAGCCAATTCAGTTACAGCCAAATCTCATTTCTTGCATCTGGTCTGATGAGAAGGTCACAGCTCCAAAGAGGTTGGAAGAAGGACACCACTTCCCTGAACAATTAGCATGTGTTATTTGCTTTATAGCTATGATAGTGTCTAAAGAGCCCCTCCCCCCATTAGCAAGCACTATCCTGATCTTGCTTAGGGACTAGAGATACCTAGAAGCAGTCCCTGGGAATAGGACAAACACTTGCACACGAGAGTCACAACCTGATCTTTACTCAAGTAGGCACTGGCTAACTTAGCTGCAGGAGTTAATTTCTTCTTCCATGCACCTTATTATTCTCCTAGTTTACTCTTTGCTGGTGAAAAATACCTCATTTTCCTTTCCTTCCTGCAGGCATAATGATAGACAAGTCAGTGCCTTACGTAGCCTTCTCCAGGCACTTTGGTGAATTATCTTTCTGCACTAGAGTCTGAAGTCCTTCCACATGGCCCTGAAAGTGCATTTCTCAATTATTCTGGAATATTTTACATGACTCAAAGACCCCGTTCTCCCTCTCTTTTAACAACTATGCCAAGAGAACAGTAAATAAAACAACCCAGACACTATTAAGCTATAGCAAAATGCTTCTCAAGGATACCTTAAGAAAAAAAGACCAACAACACATAATGCAGTATATAAAGTGAATAAATCCCATATTTCATTTGAAATATCTACTCATTTTTTAATCAGTACACTAAATGTTGCTGTGTAAGGCAGAGTTCATTGATCTATGCAAAATATCTGCCAGACTTGACAATGATTTATCATTACTCCCTTAAGTACTAGAGCCACCCACAGTAGCTATCCAAAACCTCGTGTAGTTTTACCAATACAGCATGTGTAAGGAAATCCAGTGCCTTTAAGGTCAGAGTGCACCTAGGAGAATCAACATGAAAATAATTCAGTGCTGTGTAATACATACTGAATCAAGGCACCACCTCTCTCTGTTCCCAGCTTCCAGACTCCACTAGGTGACATCCATGTCCTGACTCTGACTGTGAAGGCTCCTGTGCTGCAGGAGAAGCTGGGCTTCTTGGATTTTACTTTTTAAAAGAAATTAAAAGGTCCAGGAGGCAACTCAGGGTCTTTCTGCTCTAGAATTTTTATACCAGTATCTTCATACTTGTGTACATGTGTAAAACTTCAGTGGTTTAATTTTTTAAATGTATCATTACATATTTTATGAAATTAGCAGTTCTTTTGTGCAGCTCTGTGCTCAAGCAGAATTAAGAGCTTTATAGTACAACACACTGCTTTACAGAATAAATTAAAAGAAATGGCTATTTTGAATCCAAACATTATTAGTGCATTATTAAGCATTTAGTAATTTATAGCTTTTGTAATTTATAGCTAAGAAGAGATGGGTGGAGAACAGTGAATAAGTCAAGCATGAGTGGTTTTGTCACAGAAAACTGTTCCACAATTGGCACAATCTTTGGCCATGTCCTGCTAAAGAAAAGAGCTTTACTCACTCTCCTCTGCCATCATCACCCAAACAAATGTACTGAATTTCAATACTGCCGCAATAGAGAAGTCTCTTCTATTTACAGGTTTTCATGAAAATGCATTCGTTCTCTATTAAAGCTTTTATGATTGTAAAGCAGTTAGCTCTGACTCAGATACAAGCACCATAAAACAGGCGTTCCTGCAAATTCATGAGGACTGTTTTTGTCTAGCTACTCTTCCACATAAGCAGATTTTAAAAGATACACCATAACATGCTGTTTGCACTGACAGAAAGAGATTAAATTACCCAGACCTTTCAGACACTCAAGCTCTCCTAAAGCATACTTCAAGAGGGGGGTATTGCCTCAAAATTAAGCAAAACACTAAGCAGTGGATGTGATCACACAGTATGTTAATTGCCTGATATCTCTGGTAATGAGATTTAAGAAGATGAAGTGGGGAAACCTAGTACAGATTTCCCCTGAGCAAAAGTAAAGAACACAGCTGGGAGAGGCTAGAAGCAAGGGCTGGGGACATCCATCTGCACAAGAGCATCTATGAAGCCCAGTGATGAAACTGAATGTGGGTTTCAGGAGCACAACAGCTGCAAACAGATCTTCAACTTGTGGGATGCCTGTCTGGTAAGGACACAACACAGTTCCACTGAGGACAGTCTTTAGCATAACCCATCTGCTCTTTTGGTTCCATGTTCGCATCCACTTTTTGGCCGCTTTAGTTCTGACAGAAAAAAAATACACAGTTCTCTTAACTTTATCCTGCATGGGAAAGTTAGTTTTCACTGAAGCAAGGGACAGAGAGCAGAAAGTGAAGATAAATGGTAAATGGTAGAAAACCTGTAAATAAAAGCGACAAGAACTAAGAAAACTCTTCTAGGAGGTAGAAGCTTAGTGTACCTTATTTACATGCTTAGTTTAATTTTAGGACAAGGGTGGCATACAAGCGAGGTCTACTTGCAACAACAAAACGTAGGTGACAAAACTGAGGTGTTTTGGTGACAAGTGTCAAATATTAAGTTATATTCTTATCCCATCTTTCAATTTCACTGAAAGACCACTTTCACCTGCCTGACTTCCCACTACAAACTCTAGCGTGAGTGAGCAGTGGTAGGCCTGGTCTGCACACTTAGGTGTTTTTCAAGGCTGCAATGAAATGGTCAAGCAAGTTCAGACTCGCTTCACAAAGTTCTGTGCAGCTCCAGCTGAAGCTGGAATTCAAGAGTGCAAGCTATACAGTATTTAAAGCAGCATTGCTGCAGCTACAGCCTGCTGGCATGAGTGTTCAAACACTAATAAGCTCTGAATGAAAATGTTTCCCAGAAAAATGCTCTAAATTCATTTAAAATCACAAATCTTTTTCCTCCCATTTGAGTACAAACAAACATCTGGAACCACTGTGCTTTGGGTCTTTGTTTATGTAATTACTTAGTAGATGGCCAGAGGGTTAAGAGGCTGCCAAGCTATTCTAGTGTTAGGAATTTACATTAACTAATTTCCACAGGATTAAAGATTCATTTGCCAAGTTCCAGATACAAGCAATGCATTTGCAGTTCAGTTGTAACTCCTGGAAGAAAGTCAACAAACAAAAGTGCCAGACATGCAACCTGAATTCATCTTCACACCAAGCATTATGGTACTAGGTGAAGCTGTAGCATTTAACCTTGCATAAATCAATTGGTTTTCCAGTTCTTATTTAAGTCCTTCTGTGGTCCCAGACTCTTTGGGAGCAGACGAAGATATGGAAGAGACCTCAACATGATTCTCTCTCCAGCGTCTCTGCAGATAATCAAGCTTCCACCTGAATTTTTATACGTACAGCTCACGTCACACTGTCAAGAAGCCATTCCAAGGAACCATGCAAGTTTGGTAAAGCATGATCTCATTTACATAAATAAAAACTTTATTTCTTACACCATGATTTGTGAACTTAGTATTCCAGTAAAGTAAAAGAAATGTTTCTGCTTTTTATTTTTCCCTTCTTCCCTTTTAACCTTTTGTTATTTAATCTTACACTGATGCGCTGATGTCAGTGATAAAAACATTCTGTTCCTAATAAAGGCAGAATCCCAACGCTATTCATGAGCAGAACTCAAAAATACAGAAGATAGGATTTATAACAACTGTGTGTCAGTGAAATAGTCAAAACATTCACATAAGTCTCAAAACATGACAGTTCAGTGGTAAATACTCCTTACGATGGCCACAGTCTGAATTGCTTCCTTCCCTTCAGTGACATCCAGCAGTTGCTCACCATTTCTAAGGAAAGTCCCACATTTGTAATAGCCAACACACAGACCCCACATCTTTCAGCTCATATCCTCATGGAGTGAAAGTGTCAGATAAGGCTTATCAGTTTTTTCTCTCCACAAGAAAACAATGGAGTCTACATAATAGCTAAAAGAAAATAAATTCTTTAGTCATATGGAGGGATGAGTGTTTATACCTTCCACAGACTAAGCCACCGTCTTTTGAATATGATTTTTCTATGTAATGTATTAATTTCAGAGCACGACAAATATTACTATATTTTGCATAGCTACAATGTAGCTTTACATCTTATTAACTATTTCTAAAGAACTTAATCCCAGAAAATTGCGCAAGTCCCAAATAAATACTTCTACCTCACCCTTAAGCCTGTCTCAAAAAAAACCCTGAAAAATAATTCTCACAAATAAGGAAAGTATAACTATGTTTTCTTGACTTGATCTTCCTACAGCGAGAGGCCTTCTTCCTTTTTCTTGTTCATTGTTTGTGTAGCAGTCATGTTTTTCCTTAGCTATCACTCAGCTAATGCATAATACTCTGCCTCAGAAAGCCTTTCCAGTCCCTGACCATACCCACGGATTTTCTCCGAGTTCCAGCCAGGTTACTCACATTTTTTAGTATGAAAGTTGTTTTTCCTGGAGATTCATTAGCAGCATTATGTCAAGTATTTCAGTACTTCTCAGATAAGAATTAACTGTCTTTCACATTCCACATTTTGGGAATAATGCCTATCAAAGCAGCCATTCATCTTAAATGTTTTGAGAATTAACGTTAGTGAGATATACTGAAAGAGCACCACATTTGGTGGAGGTCATGCTAGCTTACTGCTGATGCAGTTTTAACCTCCCACCCACTCCAAGGCTCATCCAAAGCCAGTTGCAGACAATGGAAACAAGTCTGCTAACCCTATTAACATTTTTTTGGCTGACTTCATAGAGTTTAACTCTAAGCTAAAGCTAGGTGTTTGAAGAGTATTATGACAAAATTAAAGCTTTGCAATTAATAATGCTATGTGCCTGGTTGTTGGGATGCTTAGCGTTTAAGCATTAACTTGGGAATTCCTGGAACAAGAAATGGATGGAGGAAAGCCATTTCACAACAAAAAAGGAAAAAAGAAAAGCTGTTGAAACACAGGGGAGTGAAGGCAGCTTTAAGTGGAAGCACTCTCCCCACTCAAAAAAAAATTAGAAATGTTGTGCATGTTTACTGAAATTTCCTTGCAGACATGAGTGTATACTTTGCATTAGCAACTTAACAGCAGCCAGTTGCCCCCTGTTCTGTGACTCCTCTCTGCTTGCTAGAGTTGTTCCCTCAGAGGAAGGGTAGAAACGTTGGTCCTGTGATAGGATGGAAGGATGCAGAGAAGCCCTTGCACCCTGCAGAGCAGAGGCATCTCTGTCCCTTTGGGCATCTGGGGACAGCAGTTTTGTAAGCTGCCAGTAGATTGTGTGATTTCATACTAGGGTGTCACATCACATTGTTATTTTATTTATTTCTACATAGCCCCTACCATCAGAAAATTGGAATAAAGCAGAAATCATGGTTCTCTATTACAGAATGGACAGATTAAAAAGCCAGCCAAAGTAACAACTAGATGAAATTAATCAGACTTAACATCCATAAACAGCAGCAAAATAAAAAATTCAGTTCCTTGGTGTAATTTGTCATGGGTAATTTTAGAAGTTTTGTTTTGAGTTTGTTTACATTTGTTGTGCTGAACCGAACACCCCCACCATTACAATTTCCTAGGTACCAGAGGAGAAAATAGTATTGCTTACGTATGCTTACAATCACTGCATAAATTAAGTCAACTTTAAGGTTTCCCATCCTGAAAACATGTTTTTCACTAACTGCATATGCAAGCAGAGGTGAAGACTTGGCATCACAGGCTCTTACACTGAGCAAAGAGAATTCTGCTGTTGACTATGATCATACAGCGCCCTGGTGAAGCTCCTCTGCTGACAGCAGACCTGCCCCATCTCCTTTTGCCCCACCCTAGGCTCCCTGCTTGAGCTTTGAACATGGCTCACTATTTGCCATGCCTGGAGCCGTCACAGACCCCCTGGCAAGTCCCTTTGCCCCACTAGGCCCTATAGCCCAGTGGATGTCACTCCTCAGGTGGGGGGGGGGGTACAGCTACTGCTGGTATCAGCTCAGCATCACTCTGCTGCCATGGGATCATCAGCTGCATGTTCACAGTACACTGTGCCTAGGCTCCCAGGTTCACCATATCCTATAACCCAGTGTCCAGGAGATACTGCAATTGGAAGGTGTCAATAACCATATAATTCCCATGTGATATCTTTATTCCAAAGCAGAGACAAGAAATTGTTCACAAAGTCTTGCAGATCCTTGCTAGAGTATGCATGAACACAGGAAAGAGTCTCAGAATTTTTCCTACTAAGGAATGCGTATATGTGCAAAAGGAAGGAAGGGGGTGAGAATGGAGAGAGCAACAGGACAATATTTTTTATTATTTATTTTTTACAGGCTAGCTACTGCAAGAGCAAGCAGGATGTTTAGATGATGCTGAAGGACGGACAGTTTCCCAGAAAGGGAAATTTTGAAGACAATTGCTGCAGTGCTGAGTAGGTCCCCTTTTTTTCCCAGAGGGGTTACCCATTAAGAACAAAGCAATGCACAGAGCCTGTGCTCTAGGAGCATGACAGCAACACATTTGTTGGCTGTGCCAGCAGCAGCATAGGCAGAGCACTGAATTGATGCAGCTGAGTCTTGCGATGCAAGAGGCTAGGGCTGAGCAAAATCCTGCTCTTGCTGTGTTATTTTGCTGTTGGAAGTCTACCAGGCATCTTTCACATTGTAATGTATGGTTTCTACCTTTCATATGTAGTTCACCTTAGAACAAACAGTAAACATACATCAGCACTTACTTACGTTCTCTGAATACTGTGATTTCCCTAGAACACATGCTTACCTAATTTGTTTATGAAGTTTGCTTCAGTAAAGCAGAGTCAAGGGCTGGAATGATTGAAATAGATTTAGCTGGAGAGGTGAAGAAGCACAAGGAATGTGCGGTTAAAACAATAAGTGTGCTATCTTAAATCTCAGGAAGTGAACACCTCTGATCCTGGAAAGTATTGATTTCTAGACACTATTTTTGTACCAATAAAAACATATGTATTGGAGATTGCCAGCTGCTGGTTCAGTGTTTGTCCTATGCTGCTGTTGGCAGCAGCAAATGAAAGTAACACAGCAATGATAAGGGGAAATTATTTCAGACATCAATTCCCACCTAAGAGCTCAATTGAATTACATGGGATAGAGAGGGATTTGTGCCCCCTCCCACCCAGTTATTGAGCAATGTTGTGTTTCCCTGCAGGCACAGTATTTGGAGTCCTGTTTCAGAGAGGTTGACCTTAGCACACATGATGTTCCAGCACCTTTTAGAAAGAAGTCCATCATCTTGCTCATACCCACTTGCAATAGGTCTGCCTTCCTTACTGCAGCCCTCCCTACACTGCATACATGCACCTTCCCATGCAAACAAGTGTCCTTAACCTCAGCTTCTGACCAGGAGGAACTTGCAGATGAAGCAAATCTCTGCAAAGGCATCTTGAAATATCCAGAGTTACAAGATGACTTGCCTAATTTATTTTTTTTTTTTAATTGTTGTTGCCATAGGACTGTAACCTCAGTGAAGCTTCTTGTTTACTGCATCCTTCTGACTGACTGCTCTAAAGATTCATTATTTTCAGGGCAGAGTGCAGGTTCACCTCTGACAGCATCCTTTCTGGCCTTTTTAGCTTAGATGATTTGGCAATTTGCACATTGAAAGTCTATCAACCATTTCTGGGTATTTTCCCCAATTCTTCAGTGCTTACGATAAGTTTATTAAGAGGACAATAAATAAAGCCTTAAGCAGAGTTTTCTCTAATTCCTTAATTTGCTAACAGTCCACAGTTATCTGGACATACAAAAGGAATTATTTTCTATCCACCAATTAGCAAACCAGAAGTTCAAAAGCTTCTGTGACTGCATTAACACAGAATTCCTTAATCCATAAAAATTAATGGAGATTATGTTAAAGAGACTTAAATACTTAAATCTTTTGCCACATTAGTCACTCTTTTATGTGCAGGTAACTCCAGCTGAAGACCTTGGGAGCTTGTGTGTGTGTGGCAGAACGAACTAATCTACACAAACGAGAAACCTGAGCTTTAGGCCAGCTCTCCCCAGCAACAGGAGGTGGCTGCTTTCTCCATAACTATTGAGGTCTGACTTTTCCCTCCACCGAAGCCCTTATACTGTATGACTTTAACATACAGGATAATTGGCTCCCAGACCTCTAAGTGGAATAATTTATTGTTGTTGGGAATGGTTGTCATGGTTACAGATAACTACAGCATGCAATTAAATACAACTGACTTCATAACACCGCCCGGCTGCCAGACAGAAGTTCTGGGCTTTCAGTTTTGCTTGGATCTGAAATTTGGCTTCAAGATCATCTTAGACCAGTCCTGGGACAATACAGCACTGAAGTACACATGCTGCACACAGATGCCTTTATTGCTCTTTTTATGGCTGCATACTTTTCACACACACCTATTAACTGGAGTAACATTAAAAAGTTTGGAACTAACTTTTTCCTCGTGGCTTTAAATAAACACATCCTCAGAAACATTAAGAGATTTTAGAACAGAGTAATTACCGCTGCAGATGAAAGTCCCCTTTCAAAGATTTGCTAGAAGGTATTTACTGAACTATATCTGCCATAGAAATAGTTACAGAAGTGGGATTATTTCCCACCATCGTTATTATTTCTTCTCTTTCCTTCCTTGCCCAAGCGCATCACCCAAAATATTTGATTTCTCTTGACATCACTGAGGCTCTTGATGCAAGCAACCAAGGGACACATGCCATAGAATCATTAAGGCTGGAAAAGACCTCTGAGATCATCTAGTCCAAGTATCCACCTATCTCCCATATTTCCCCACTAACCCACATCCCCTTAGTGCTATACACCCCATTTTTCTTGAACAGCCCCAAGGACAGTGACTCCACCACCGCCCCCCAACATCCCATTCCATCGCCCAGCAACTCTTTTGGAGAAGAAATTTTTCCTAAGTAGTTTCTTGTCATTAGGAGAACAAAGAGCAACTGCCTTTCTCTGACTCAGGCAGATTTTTGCTCCCTTCTTAGGATAGAGAGAACTAGCTGCACATGTACAGCAGCAGGATCATCCATATCTTTGTAATATGCATATAATACATACACATCTTTTCCACCTTCTGTACGAGTTTGCAGAAGTAGGACAAAACACGCGTCAAGGAGGTGAAGCATCGCTCCGAGCCCCGGGAGAACCCACCGGCTCCGGTCTGTCGCACAGTTGCCACCAGGGGTCAGCTGGAGCCCGACAAATGCCCTGCAGAGCCCGAGCCCCGCGCCTACGGAGAGAGCCTCAAGCCAGGCAGCCGCGAGCATGACGCTTCCAAATAGCTTGTGATGGAAAACCAGCAAAAAAAGCCATGAGGTGAAGACAAGCTATTCCTTTTGCGTGTCAGAGGGGCTTCTGCTCTGGCTTCACAGCACAAGTGCAGGTAGCCATGAAGTGCTGCCCAAGTTGCCATCACAAACACGCAGCATCTTTCCCAGCAGATTGAAATATATACTTATTTCCCCAGGACTTATGCTGAAGTCCTAATGGCTTGTCATTCAGAAATTAGAACAGTCTCAAGTACTATCCAGGACAGTCAGCAAATGCAGAAATCATCTCTGCTCAGGAAGCTGAAATTGCACTCCCATGCTGCAGTTTCACTACCTTGCAACAATGCAGAGCAGCCAATGGCTGTTAGTAGATAGTGTTTTATCAATTAAATACAGCACATTCAAATATAGCATTAGCATACCAGAAGAAAATAGCCTTTATCCTCTGACATACTAAAGCAGGCATTACACAGTATTGTACAGCACAGAGCTCATGGGAAAGGTCACTGAAATATTTTCAGTGTATTTTCAACAAGTCAAGCTTTTTCCAATTTATTTGATGTTTACAGATTGATGTTACTTGAGCGAAAATCTTGTGCAGATCCTATTACTTTTTTGGGATACATTGTTCTATTTGCACAGTTCAATAAAATCTTATTACATGTGTTTTATATTCTCTTCCAACCTTTATAGCAAGGATTATCCTAGAAACTATTAAATTACATGAGAAGTATGCAGCACCCCAAGAACAACATTTAATCCTTGCGATAGTGATACGTATCCAAGGTGTGAGAAACTGAAGAGCCCTGACCTTTCTCTCAAGCAAGGAGGGGGAAAGACAATGAACAAAAACCATGGTATGTTAGCATTTTTGAAAAGCACAACCCTCAAGCTGCCATTTGGTTTCCCTCTCAGAAATTTTGCCAAGTCTCCAGCCATAAATATCAGACCACTTTCCAGATTCTTTTTTAGCATTAGCCTAATGGCCAGAACATGGAGGAAATTCAGGCAAAGACTTTTCACAGAGAGATCTGGATAGTTTGAACATTTGGCTTGGAGGTCACCTGCAGTTCTCAATTTAATGCCAAATGGAGAAAAAAATAAATCAGGGTTAAGTTGTAAATGCTTTGAAAGAAAGGCAAAACAAAAAAAGGATAGAAAGCCAATGATAAAAGAAACCTTTTGGCTCTGGTGATCAGAAAGTATGTGAATGGTAACACATGGAGCAGAGTCTCATTTCAAGAAAGCAAGTAGGTTGTTAAAGATGCCTGCCTTGCAATTACAAGTAAAGCAGTAAGCTACTTAGCTGAATAAGCCAAAAACAAGTGACAGAACGGCAGGACATGATTCTCCACCTTGTCAAGAGCTTTGCCATCTTCGTCAGATGTGCAAAGCCAGGAGAGCAGGACTTCAGGGAAGGGAGGGCTGCACTGATCACTAATCCAAAACTGAGCAGTCAGTCTGGTTTGAAGTGGGGAACACTACTGGTGCACACATACTCAGGCAAAACCTAATAACACTGTCTAGTGAGCTGGAGAGAAGGGCTTGACCGCTTGGCAAATACCTTTCTGTGCACATAAGCAACAAATGTCAGCCAGTCCCTCAACCCAAATAAAGCCACTTAGTTCTCTCTTCCCACTCTTGCAAATCTCCACCAAAACAAAGGAGCTGGAAGGACAAGCCACTTCCTCTGCCTTTTGCAAAGCAAGTCTCTATTGCAGTTCATTAGGATCTCTAATAGCTCTACAAGCTTGTATACACTCAGCATTTCATGAATAACAAATTTTTGGCAGCCAACCAATCATGTGAATATTTCAAGGCTTGGCAATATTTCAGTACAACCACCACAGCAAAGGAGGTCATTTTCCCTCTATTCCCTGAAGTGGTAGCTTTACAGCTCAAATTCTTTCAGCTGACCTTTCCATGCATTTGTTTCAAATATTTATCTTTTAAATAACATGTCAGACTGTTGCAGCAGTTACAGAAGAAACCCCCAAATGTGGGATAAGGTTCTGGTTATAGCTCATACAATTACCAAGCACTCCCCTGACAGCCACTGATTAGAAGTGACCAATTAACAGGCATCCTCCAGTATACAAAATAGGCCTAATTAGCCAGGGCAAGACATGCCTAGGAAACTAATGGCATTTTCCCCTATTTGCATAGGAGACGAAGCCCAGTCAGTATAGTTGGTACAAGTAGCCAAAAGACTCAAAGGGCTGACAGAAGTAAGACGACTACTTGAGGGGTAGACCAGAAACAAAGTACATATGAAAGAATCTCCAAGATGAAAAATTGTATGAATGTAGCACAACACCTCACTTGGCAGGAATAATCTAGCATGATTTCACTCAGCATACAGAGAATGGGTCAAATGAAACAGAACTGGAGTAACTGCTGGATTGCCAATTAAGAACTTAGTCTACTGGCTGTGGACACTTCCGTAACATATTGAAAAGTAAAACATAGAACCAACTACAACTAAATTTAGCATGAAGATAATCTCTAACTGCCTAAGAAATGTGAAAGATCCAGAAAAACAGAATAATGTAGACCAGGCAATAATCTCACTCCTTCCTAAATACCACCTTCTTCTGGAGGCTAAAATCCTTTTAGAGGCCGGTGGTCACAGGACTTCTTTCAGTATCTAGATACCTGCCTCATTCTATCCTTTGGTATCTACACAATAAGTAGCATTGTAGGCCTTGCTCCATCTTCATAAGTGATCTCTAAACACTTGGAAGACAAAGCTCACGGCCCTCCGAGCTTGGAAGAGATCAATCTGCACTCATTTCAATGATGCTGGGATGACTAGGGAGATAATTCAAATGATTCCCAGATGAGAGGCCTGGAGCTTCCAGAAGGACAACAATAGGGTCAAGAAGAGGAAACATGGGGGCAAATACATTTTGGGTGCGTGTGAGAATCCCTACTATGTGTGATTTGTTCTTTTTTCCTTTAGATGCAAGTCCAGTTTGGCTAAACAGGATCAGACTGCTTTCCACTTGAATGAACAAGCAGTTTTATAGTAAACTCATTTGTAGCTTCCATGAAACTATAGGATTGACCAAAATAATTTCATTATTAAAACTACTAAAATAGGATCGACTGTTTTTGCTGACTTGTTTTTTTTTTTTTTTTATAAACAGTAATAAGAGAAACTGTCACTGAAGACTGGAAATTCCCACAGTTGAGAAACTGAAAAACAGAGCAAAATCTTTTCAATGTCATGCCTTATACAAAAGTATTTAACAGGCTCAAGTTTCTTATGCATTTTTCTAAATATTGCAGTTGTTTTGTGAAGACCACTGAACACAGCTGTGCCAAACCAACAGTTGAGATCATTGTTGGTATTTTGGCAAAACTATCTTACAGAAAAGCATGAAAGCCAGCTGGGTTTGAAACTGGCAATTCAAACTTTAAAGCTTTGAGGAATGAAATATATAAAATACAAAGGGTTTTTTTTCTGCCATATTTGCCCATTTCAATAACAGCTTTTGGAGACCACTCTCAGCACAGGATATATCCAGGCTGCAGGGCAGATACACTCCAAGAGGAAGGGATTGCCAGCCAATGGATATTGAAGACCCATCCCAAAGCTAGAATGTAACTGAGAATATGATGAAACTCAGGTGTGTGACAGTTCCCCCCCCCCTCCCCCCTTCTAGAAGCATGCTATCAGATGCGTCAGTGATGACTGAAGATATTTGCCCCCACTGCAGTGGTTGGTTGTTGTGATACTCCAAGGAGTAACCTCTACCATACCTCAGCTGCCAGAATGAAACACGTAAGCACAGTCATCTGCTTCAGTGTCCCATCCACCAAGGTGATTTGGACTGACACAGAGATCACAGTGATTTTGTGACAACAATGAAACAGATGTCACATATGTAGAGCCGGTGGGTTACAGTACTGCTGACAGTCCAGGTGGTCAGCAGAGATTTTACAGTCTTCCTTATTACAGAACATATAAGTCACCAGCTAGACTTAATAAAAGCCAGTCCTCATAAGCAAAGAAATGATGCCAATATTTAAAGTGCTAAGGAATATACACATTTTAAATGGACAGGCAGCCTTAACTAAGCTATCTTTTCCTAACTGTAAGGCATCACTCAGCACACAAAATAGCAGAAAACACATTGGTTACCTCTCCATTTGCACATGCATATGTAGTAATTCAGACTCACCCAATTTACAAGGCAACAAAGAAGAATTGAATGTGTTTAGGACCACCTTACTCTGTATTGCCTACTGGCTGCTTTCACTTTTAAAACTAGTTCATGGTGCCAACTTGAACACCCCACCTCCAGACAAACTTAAATCTAGAGCTAACATGTTCATTAATCATAGTCTGTGTTACCAAAATAGAGCACAGAGCACAATTAGAATCATAGAATCACTCAGGTTGGAAAAGACCTTAAAGATCATTGAGTCCAACCACAACCTAACCATACTAACCTAACAACCCTCCTCTAAATCATGCCCCTGAGCACCACATCCAAAAAGTTTTTAAACATGTTCAGGGATGGTGACTCAACCACCTCCCTGGGGAGCCTATTCCAGTGCTTAACATTCATTTCAGTAAAGAAGTTCTCCCTGATATCCAACCTAAACCTCACCTGGCACAACTTAAGGCCATTTCTCCTCATCCTGTCACCTGTCACCAGTGAGAAGAGACCAACCCCACTCTCACTGTAATCACCTTTCAGATATTGCAAGAAAGCAATAAGGTCTCCCCTCAGCCTGCTTTTCCCCAGACTAAATTAACAAATAAAGTAGTCACATACCTACTGTTTTAGTTTCTAGTCATGAAATCAAATTATGCAATACATTTTTAGAGCTGATGCACTACTGTCTTACAACTTTTCAAACTGGTGGTAACTTGGAGGCCAACAGATAAGCATTACGTTAGTTAAGATTATAGCGGTTTATGACATGTTAAATTGTTGTCTGGCCCTTGTGATCTGGTGAAGCTGATTGCATCAATAATATCAGCAACGGATCATATGCATGCAAAGTTTCAGACTGCTGCAGGATAGCTAAAAAACTAAATTTTCACTGACTGTCACAAGTCTTCTTACTTGGTATTGTGCGTTTTCCCCCCATTCTGCCTATAGAAATTTCCACAAATATTACTGTGTATAAAATACCACTGCTGGCTGCTGAAATTCAGAGACAAGGTTGCTGATAGAAAAAAAAAAAAAAAGAGAGCACTTTATGAAGCATGTAAGTTCACTCACTGCAGCTATACCTAGTTACATCCATCAGAACAGATGTATCATGTATAGAGAAAGGAGTAGAAATGCAAGGAAAGAAGGAATAGCTGGTCTCCGTCAGAGAAGTACATAGCAGAGACAGATGTGGGGTCTTCATCTAGTTTTAATTTTGAAAGTTTTGTTTGCTTATGGGTTCTTGAAGTGATCAGCCTCCAACAGGAGATTTAGGGAACCTGAAGTTTTTCTGAGTAAGGAGAGAGCCCAGGAAAACTGATTTGAGAAACTGATTACAGTAGTAGTCCCTCTGCAGCCTATTCCTTCTTCCACTATGTTATTACACACTGAAACTCATCACTAGAAAGACAAGGAAACCCATATACAACATGATCCAATATAGGTTATTATTTAATAAGAACACATCAAGGTCTGCATTTTATTTCCCTCCCCCATGTAACTACAGTCTGTATGGCTAGTACTACTGAATACAAGCAAAGCATAATATTTAAAACTTTCCCTTTGATCACCAGTGCATGTCTTTTACATGAGGAAAGTTCAGTCTGGGTTTGGTTGGTGATTTTGAGATAAACAGAAAATTACCCTGCAAAATTTCTGGCAAGTTCATGAGGAGCTAAAATTAAATTTATAAGATATGGTTGCCTCATTTATTCTCCTCTGGGTTTTGGACAGTAAAACTGGTATTCCAAATCTCATATTTCACAATAAGGAACATTTCTGTAGATGTTTTGAGGAATTTCAGCTCTGAAAATAGACTGCTTTAGCTGCAGCTATATTAGCATGAAGCTGAGCCTGAGGACTGCCCTAGATATCCCACCCACTCCACATTCACAGCATAGGTCCCTCAGTTCTCTCTCGCCAGGCCTAGAAACAGTCAGGGTGAACATTACCTGAGAAAAGCTCAGAAATCACATTTATTCCATGAGACTTCTGACTTTCCTCGTGCTTCTTTATAGCACTTTGATGCATGCGTAGCAATGGAAACTACCAGCTTTCTGTGAAGAGCAGTGCATGACTTGCCCATTTGTACAAAAGTGTCCTTCAGCAATGGAAAAATAGCCACCTGCCATGCTGAGACTACCAAAGAGCCTTCACAGGACAAGACAACAGAACTGTGTGCCAAAGTCATGAGTTACCTATGAAGAGCACAGAAGGCTTCTTATCAACATGACCTCTGACAGCATTGCCTAAATGATTTCTTTGGAGAAAACTGTCAGTGGCACCCAGTGCTTAGTAACAGAGGAAAGGAGGCCTCCAGAAGCAAAGATGCAGTAGTAGAAGCTTCTGCAAAAGGTGAGGAATACAAAACAAAAGCTACACTATTTTCCAACAGCACTGAGCCAAGACAGTACAGGTGATAGACCTTATCCCTGACATGATCCCCTGTTCTCTTTATACAAATGAATGCTAAAGAAAGCACATATCTTTATACCCAGCTCTCAAGAAAAAGCAGAACAGAATTTCAAACAAATTACTGCAAGGCTTTCCTCTTTGTAGTACTGAGGAACACATGTCTGTCTCAGAAGCTGAATGCCCTCGTCTGCTTTTTTGGCTAATCATTGTAAACTAATCACAGAACATTATAAGTAGACAGATTATCCTCTTGTTTGTGACAGGATTAGCACTCTGTCCCCTTCAAAAATAATCTAGTAACTTTAACTGAAACTAGCTGTATCCTAAGGGTTTTGTTTTTTCTTTCTTCAAAAGGCAGTGCTAAGTGATCCATAATGTGATCTAAGTGACCACCTACTGAGATTGAAATCTCATGAAATCCTGACCTTGGCTAGAGATGAGATGAACTTATTTCATCTTAGAAATTGGCACAGCTACTTCAGTACAGCAGTTCCTCAACTACTAACATAAAAAACATTATCTGAAAGCACTTAGTCGAACATTAGTAAGAAACTGACAGAACGTGTTTGCCAAAAATGACTTATCAAACATCAAATTAGCATAGAAAAAGTAAATGCATAAATACAAGATACAACAGTAAGACACTTTGCCTGAGAAATAGCTGTATTGTAAGACAGCTGATGGAGACAAAAATGGAATGCAATTGTGACATGCAGCTGACAAACTCAAACAGATCCCTTTCAAACCAGGTAAAAAAAATCTACTCTGCAGCCTACATGATACAGAAAGATATAATAGCCTGGGGGAAAAAACACCAAAAAAAACCCCAAACCAATGTTGTAATCATATTCTTTCTAAGCTTTTGACTAATTTACTTAATCTGGAGAGCCTATTTTGAGTTTGTGGTGTAGACATGCTAGAGAAAAACACTTGTGTATTTACTGTAGAATTGATCAGAAAAACAAAAAGCAAAGCTTAACGGAAGGCATCCACCAGAAGATTCAGTGCGTCGATTTATGCAGAAATATATAGCAATTAAATATCAGATAGTAGAAGACAGCTCCCAGTACAGTGCTGTGAATTACATGCTAATCTATTTTAGATATTGTAATGCTTTCAGAAACATGAGCCCTTTCTCTTCTCTACATGACACCTGAAACTAATCAGGTCACTTGAACATCAAGCAGCAACATTCAAAGCAGTCAAAAGCAGAAAAGAATTTAGCTTGCCAGTTATTCTGCTCACAAAGAAGCAAAATTGCTTCTGATGGGTTCTCAACGATGCCCAAAGCATCTGCAGGTAGGCCAGTAGCCTTATACAGAAAGAAGAACAGAACTCACCCGACTGGAGAAGGGGCTCTCTGGCTCTGCAGCACTCCTCAGGAAGCAGCCTAAGTGCAAGAGATGCTCCCTTTGGTGGCTGGCACTCATATGAGCCCAGGGTGACTCCAACCTGGATCTTCTGATCCCTGGGGAGCACAGGTGCAAACAATTTGCCTGTGCTCCCTCAGCCAGCTACACCCCTTCACCAGGTGCTCAACCACCAGTTCAAGCCCTGAACAAACAGTCCCCCTACACAAGTATCCCCAGCTGCTCAATAACAGAGAACAAGCCATCATTAACACTGCATATTTTGACAGTGATACCAAAATATCAAAGAATAAGGGTTTACTTAGCCTCCCTTTAGACACAGGAGAAGTTGTAGACATGACAATGATATTTGGCTGTTATGAATCACTGACATGTTCTGCAGAAGCCTCTTCTACTAACAGAAAAAATAGTCTGTGCCCCACAAAAAGATGGCCTTTTTTGGAAGAAAAGGGTAAGGTAAAATAAACAGTGAATTTACAACCACTCCTTTGCAAGAGGACCTGGATGCCCCTTGCCTCATACTTCACTCATTGCTTGAGTTGGGCAGCACCTGTTCCAGGTCTCATCCTAAATTTAACCTAAACAAATGCACTGAACAATTGTATACAGTTTTCTCAAAACCTGTTTCAAGTTTCCCATCTCAGACTGAGAGGATAGAGTTATTTTAAGGAGATGCTCTTGGAGTCTGCTCAGCCCCAGGCTGTTCCTTTACAGAGAGGGCTTGCCAGCACAAAGGAAACCAGCAGAAATGCTGTCCCTGCATTTCTGATACAAAGCGACTTTTTTTGAGATCTGATCACAAATGGCACTAAATGTCTAGTGCAGAGCAAACACGAGAGGGACAAATGCTGTTTTGGCCTTCTATCACAGATAATTACTTATCTTAGCAAGAATCTTCTGAAGTGCCAATGCACTTTCACTATGAAAAGTAACATTTCCACTCTCAGTTACCTGAGAAAAGGTAAATTACCTATGTTTAGAAAGGGAAACAGAGGATAAGTGACTTGACTACAGCAACATAAGTCCGCAGGGAGAAGGTGATCAGGTCCTGGGTCCTAACATAACACTTTAAGCCTCAGACAGGCTTTTCCCTCTGTATGCTCTAAGTACTCCATATGCCCAAGGATGTTATGTGCTCTGTCAATTTTAATTAGGTACTTAATATATTGATGTCACAATTCAAGAAAGGGAGCTTCTACTTCAGTTCCTCTTTTTATTGCGCTGAGTTCTCAGTTGACATAAGGAGACTAAAAATTAATTTCTAATCAAATACTCGTGATGGCCAACTCCTGGGATAAGGTCATTTCTATCCCTCCCTCTCGTGGCCCTCTTTCCTCTCAGGTATTTATAGAGCATCAATCACAGCAGTACCTAGGCACAAACTGTCACCTGACTAGTGGTCCATAGCTTTCAGATACCACAGCAACATAAGAACATCAGAACACACCTCTGTCTCCACAGCAATGTAGAGTATTTAACACATGGCACCCGTGCCAACAGAGCATGCGCTGCTTTCCACGCGAGGTCAAGACAATCTACATCAGATCTCCCAAGCCTTGAGCCTTAGAGATTCAACATGGGAGTTAAAACCATTTATCTACAGGGTAGAAGTAAATAAATTACTCACAGCCTAAGTAGTTTTCCTGCAGAGAAGAAAACACACCCAGGCCAATCAAGGGTGCTAACAGCAGTGAGAGCCAGCTTCATAAAAGCACAAATAACAGATACAAGGAGCTTGGATTACAGCCTCTGCATTTAATTGAGCTGTGCATCCTCCTCTCACCAAGCAAGGGTGCAGCCAGGCCACGGGGGTGGCACAGGACAGAAAGCTGTCTTCTGCACAAGCTGATCTGTTCAACAACACACAAGACAGGGCTCCACCAGTAAGCACCTCCACCCCTCTTCGCTGCCTTCCTACACACACAGTTACTCGGTATTCATTCCCTTTGTCTCCTTGCTCAAGTCTACTCACATAATTAATAATGGAACAATTACCAGCTTCAACTCTAGCCATTAACATACTGAAAGCACAAAACATTTAGTCTACTTTGCTGTTGGGGGGCAGGGGGAAGGGCGTTGAGGAAACATTAGTTCCAAGAAGACTTAAGAATGGAAGGAGCATGAATGGCTCTGAACTGAATCAAGACATTTACATCTCTATTCGCATCCCCCACTTATTATATGTAACAGTAGGATTCTAACCACTCCTCTAAATAAATAAAACATGGGCACCCCTTACAAAATGGATAGAAAACTATTTCAGACTTCAGCTGGATGCAGGCATATGCACTGAAATACTCAAGCATGGTAGCCACAGTATAATCAGTATTCTCATCTGCATTACAAGCTGATCTTGCATTCATTAGACTAAATCTCATGCTTAGCCTGTGAGTTTACGCAGTTCTCTAATGTATTCGACTTCCCTTGATCCATCTGTTGGCATGTTTCAGCTATTTAGGAAGTATGGATTGCTATACAAGGATCTGAATGGAAAGGTTGGATTTCTTCATCCTCCTGGGGAATCAGATTAAAAATTTGCTTTATTACCATGCCTTTTTTCCCCATCTTGGTGTGAGTATGCACCATATGAAGTACAAGTGCTAGCAGCTTTGCATGTACTTTCTGCTTTTTACTAAGTTGTTTGTCCTAGTGACTTCAGTATAGATTATGAGTTGCGAGAAGTGTAACACCTTACCCTTTGTCTATTTGATATATACTTATTCCAGCTCTGATTACCCTGGTAAGATCGATTTATTAATGCCATCAACCTCTCCCCGTTCTGTTTCACCATCAGACTTTTTTTTTTTAATTTGAAATCATAGGATAGTTGTGTCTTTTGAGCCTTGTTACGATTTTGTCAGATCTAGGATGCATGCTGGACATCCACTTCTTCCCGCACAAAGAAGCTTGGAACTTGTATAAATTACAGACAGCATCAGCATCTTCCTGTCCCCTCTCCCCTTTTGCAGGCATTTTAGTGCAGAGCCATGACCTTCCACTGAGCTGTGGCTTTCCTTTGAGAAGCTCAGACATCACTGCACATGAGACAGGGTATCAGCCAGCTTTGCTATCACCTCTACCCTCGCATACGCTTACAGGTTTCCTACTTAGAGAACCATTTCCTGAGGAAACAATTGCAGCTTTCTAAAGACAGTGTACTGGCACAAAAGTTTTTCTTTGTTCAAACGCTCATCACCAGAAACTTGTCAATTCACCTCGACCACTATTTACCCTGCAGGTTTGCAATCCTGCGAATGTCACATTGCTTAGCTTGTTGTGAGGAAACAGTGGTGGCGAGAGAGAAAAGGAACACTGCTTGGAGGAAGCTGGTCAGCAACACCACAGTTGCTTGAATTCAGAGGCTGATCTGCTCAGTAAGGCTATCTAAACTTTCAAGTAAAGGTGTAACCTATGCATCGAAGAGAGACAACTAATTTTGCTTTCCCCTCCTCTCAAGTTTTCAGCCCAGCCCGGAGGCAGTACAGTGGACTACCTATATAGTTCTGTATGAGAAAAGAGACTTACTGCTGTCTAGGAGATGCCCTTGCACTTCAGCAGTTCTCCTCGCTCCTCCCACTCCCCCAGAGCTTGTAGCACTCCCAGAGTGCAGAAGCAGTTTGTTAGTGATTTACAACAGCAAGACCCATACAGGAGCACTCTGCTACAGCGATCTGGGCACAGAAAGCTACCCCTCCACATCACCATTGCATAACGTCACACCTTATAGGGGTATCAGCACTTACATGAGACAGCCTTGTATGTGTAGTTTTTTTTACAAGTGAGGTGCTTTAGAGCCAACTGATAAAATTCCTTTCCGTAACTGCACTTCAGGAATTGCATATCTATCCATCTTTTTTATTAAATTCATTCCACCCAGACACAGTCAGGATCCTGTTTAAACTGAGATGCGAATACCAAAAGTAGCTGAAAACAGCCTTCAGTCAAAAAACTGAAATCAGAGCTTTAACTGTGAAAGGGCCACTTCAATAGCTTCTGCATCTAGAAAAATAATCTTGTTCTACACAAATAAATGTGGATTTATTTTCAAAGCACATTGGGAATATAATAAAGGACAAAGTTTTTATCTTTTACTTTTATAACTTAGGATGCTTCAACTCACAAAAAGAGACTCCAATTATCTTTCGTGAAATACTTCACACAATTAGTTCAATTGGTCTTAACGTTTTCCAAACAACTACACAACAACCAAACAAGAAAACATTAAGCCATTACTATTCATTTCAGGAAAACTTAACAAGAAAATGATTAAACGCTGTCATCCAGCCAAACTCACCTACTCCATCTTCCATCCAGCAACCACACTCGCTCCAGATATTGAAATACCTCCCCCCACAAAGAGAGCCCTACCCAGCTTCCCTGCTGTTCCTTATGAACTCCACATTATTGCATCACTGAAATCAGGTGAGATCACCAGGTGACTCAACAATGCTAGCTAAAGAGAAAACAGATTCACCTCAAAATGTGGGGCTGGAACACAGTCTCTTTTTGTCTACTGCTGAAGAAAAAGAGGTTGGAGAGAAATAAAGCATACAGTCTTTGTTATACGTGTATTGAGAGCTACTTTCCATGGAACTGGGTTCTTCTCCTTCTGCAATTTCAGTGATTGGTTAATCCAGGATACCAGCTGGGCTAAGATACTTGGTCATGTTATTCCTGGTCTAGAGCAATGATCTCCTGCTGACAGCACTTTTCCTTTTTATTTTCATGTTAACACCATCCAGCGTGTTAAGACTCCCAAGCACACAGGATGCATCTGTTGACAAGTTTCTGAAATCTATCTGAACAAGCTAATAGTAGATCATTTTTAGAGGACAACTGCTCTCTATGCTCTCTCAATGACTTCTACTAGTGTTATATTTTTTTAATTTTATTAAAAAATATTAAATATAATAAATAAATGTAATATAGCAGATAATATAATCATATACATTTCAATACACAATTCTACGATTTGTATTTCTAGAATGTTATATTTTTCTATTTTCTTCGCTTGTGTTATTTAATCTCAGACTTCTACTTGGATTTTTTTCCCCAAAATACATCCTGATAGTTTTCCTATCCTTGAGATAATTAAATTGATTTTTTTTTTTCCAGTCCAAGTGTTTTCACTGACCTGTGCCCTTACTTTCTCAGTTTTTTCTGTTTGAAATCCCAAACCTGTTATAATTCAATTCTATTTAATTTAGACCAAATCAACACGTGATGGCTTGATCCAAAATTACTTCCAACTGTGATAATTCAGTTGTTTTTCACTGACCTCATTCAATTCCCAGCCAGACTAGGTAATCGTGTATGATTAGGTATCACCTACATGATTATAGCTTTCATAAATATTATCTTACAGGAGGCTGTTCTCTGACAGTCCTGCCATCTTAACAAAAATTCCGTTATGATGTACAAAGAAGACGGAAATAAATTCCAACCTTTTTTCCTAGTTCACTCTTCCACTTTACCGGGAATTCAGTGGTAGCAAAATCTTTGGATTTGCTACTAACATGTCTGCATATATCTTTTACCATATGAAACAAATGGTCTGATAAAAATTCCACCTAACTTTCAGGAAAGATTTCTGTAATATATTTCAGCTCTACATTAGTTCTGAACTTGCTTATCTGTGTATTTAAGGGAATTAATCTGAATACTTGTGTATGGGAACTGTTGAATCATGGCCTGAACCTCTGATTGATCACCTGAGGCGAGCACTGAGTCAGCCGGAGGAGCACAGGTGAAGGCAATTCAACTGTGAGACTGGAAGGGGTGGAGCCTGGCTGAACCTCTCCTAGACCCCATTTAAGGGCTGACTGCCACTGGGGAAGGATCTCTCTCTGGGGATTGCTTGTTGTGGAGTTTTTTTGAGAGCCTATGATACTTATGCTCATTGATTATACAACTTGTCCTACAGATTTGAGTCTTGTGGTGGAGTGACTTAAAGGTCTAAGAAAATGTAGTCTGGAACTGTGAATGGATCTTCTATACAGTCTAATACTTGATGTTACACCAAATTAGACATCTTTCTTAACATCATTGCTTACTTTCAAGAAGTATATAAAAATGTTATGGATCTTTAGAAGCTCTATCTCTGACATCTCCCAATGAGAGTATCATCTAATAGTGTCTGGGAACAAGAAAAAAAAGTCTTTACATGATGTTTATTTCCATAGGAGAAGAAACAAAACAAACCAATCTGTATGGGACAGAATATTGTAATATAAAGTGCTTTCATGAGGCCCCTTTGGAATCTAGTCTATATTAGAATCCTAGTGAAATGAACAGCTGTACAGCAATTGATCTCTTATTGTCATCAAAAGTCAGAGGTGAAAGGAAAGCCAAGCATGGAGGATAGCTAATAGGGACTCTGTGTGGTGCTGAGATAGTTAGTAACTGTGGTTTCTACTTGTAGTTTTATTTCTGCTGTTCACATAGAAAGTATTCCTCGGTCACTCCCTTATGGCTCTTCTGTACAGTTTGTTTCCCAGTCTCACTTCCAGCTGCTAGACTTTATGTAGTAACTAACACAAAGGCTGTTAAAATGTACTTTGCGTGCATGAAGCGGGCATAATGATACTTGGACTTGTTTTCAGCTGGGCTCTGACTTTGTATGTGCAAAAGCGACCACACAATTCTGCACATTCTCAGAGCAGCAGACAGCCCTACTTGCTGGTTTGTGTTAATGTCTGAAACATTGCAGAGAATTTTGAGCATACACACTGCTCTCAGTATTTGTCACACTAATGAAGGGTAATGGGGTGCACTGCCATAAGTTGCTAGGAACACACAGGTATAAACAAACCCAAATGATTTTCCTTTCCAAGTGAGGCAAAAGCATGTGGATAAAGAAGCTTGTATACTTAGGCATCAGAATGAGGAAATGGAAAAAAACCACCTGCAAAATAATCAAGCGTCTGTCCAATGAAATTCCAAACCCAAACTCAAAGCCATTTGAAATGTCATATCTTTTTGCTCCAGAGTAGTATAACACAACTTTCTATAATGTAATGGACCTGGTCTAGGCCTCTTTTATTTCCCATTTGACTAAGATGATTTCATTCAGTGTTCAAGCAATCTAATATCACATTGGGCAGATACATTATACTAAAAAGGAATTTTCAAGCCATGTCTTCCTTATGGGAAAAATTGTGTCTACCTCTGTTTCCATTATGTAATCTAAAGAAATTTATATTATGTCAGAACGAAAGCAAGTTAGTTCAGCATTCAAACATGTTAACTCGCAAAGATGATATTCTGTTCTCAAGGATAAGCTGAAGAAGCTTGGAGGTAGGCAGAAATGCAAGTTAAGCCTTAGTAAACTAATTTTAAAAGGAGTTTCAAGGTTTCCAGGATTTGCAGACTTTGACTTGGAAAACCGCTGAGCATGTCAGCATCACAAGACTCTCAGGAATGATTGCAGATGTTTGAAACATAACTGTGATATTTCTGGCAGCAAAACTGAAAAAAAAAAAAAAAAGGCATGTGAGCACTGTTCTTGCAATAGTTACAGTTCCCTTTTGCTAGAGGAGAGCTACAGAGCAAAATTGGCTAAAGCTTGGTGATGCTACTCTGAGTTAGCTGAAGGTCATGGTTGCTATTTTGATCATTTTAGATTCAAAAGAAAGTAACTGGCTAGCATTCAGTACAAGTATTCAAATTCTTAGAATTCTAAAAAGAAAAGGAATAAAACTAGGAATATATAGTTTTTTTTTTTTTCTCACTGGATTAGTTGGATTAGCTGGTAAGGGTAACAAAAGGTTTTCATGTTGTTGGGTTTTTTAAAAGAAATACTAAAAGGAAAAACACCCACAAACAATTGAAAACTGACCCTTTCCTTTAAAACCAAAGAAAAGTCTCTATCTTGGATATCTGCATGGTGCCCCAAAAGCAAAGATAAGTCTCACCAGACCCTCCTGAACTGAAGGATGTACATGTCATTAGCAGAACAAGTTGTGGAGAGAGCTTCCCCCATAGAAATTCAAAGTAAATGGCATCAGCAGTACAGCAGTCCTGACAGCTAAACAGCTGGAAGCAGGATGTATGGAGAAGTCCTCAGAGCCCTGGAAAAAGACAGCCGCTCCAGTACCATGCAGGCTGGATGCAATCACTTTGTTCAACTGTATTTCTCACTTCCCAGCTCCCGCAAATGGTGGAGTGGGATGGAGAAGGAGGGGAAAAAGGGGCTTTGAGGGAGGAAGGACATTATCAAGGGAACGAGAACATCTGCTGCTTGGATCCAGGGTCTTTCAGACATGTAGACTGTGGAAATAGGTATGCTTCTGGGGTGGGTATGGGAGGGCAAAGGAAGCACACCAGAGTTGGCTCATGGCAGGATCCTTGCAGCACAACAGGCTGTTTGCTGCCTTTGTTGCCAGAGGGTGCACAGGGTCAGCTTGGTGATAACCCCTCAGCCCCTCTGGGTGCAACTCTGCTTGAGGAGCAGATGCCTTGGCTCCTGAAGACAGATTAGGCACTGGATTGCTCTCTCTCAATTAACCAATTTGTTGCCTTTCATGTTCAGTCAATGAGTTACAGTGTATTATGTCTTTAGTGGATACAAACTAATTAAGGGCGAATGAGCTATCTAAAATTCCTTTAAGTTTGGATTCCTCATTTGAGTACTGGGATAGCTTTGGTATTTTTCATGCAGGGCCTCATTCCAAGAGTACTGAACCTTTCTCAGTCAAGAAATGTCATGCAAAGCATCTGCGTACTATATATCATTCATCTCTAATGATGAGTCCCAGGCCTGTGTTCTCTGTTCAAAGGAGCAACACATTCATAACTATCAACAGAGCAAGAAAGCCCACAAAATGTTCTCAACAGGAAAATAAACAGGCAACACTCTTGCTTTTATCAGTGATTCCAACTCCAGGCACTCCAGTCAAATGTTGCTTTTAATATTGCAGTTCAGATCTTTGTATATGATGTAAACATGTAGTTTTGAACAAGCTGCCAAGTATTCCCACAAGCTCTGGTCTTGCTCACTGCTGACAATGAGGGACACCTACTGAGGCAAGGACAAGCATTTCCAGTTCTTAATCAGAGGGCGACTTATCAAATATGAGACTCCATGAGAGAATATAAGTTAACGTGTATGTTGGGAGACATGGTAGGGAATGTCTCATGTCCCTGACTAGCACAACAGCCTGGTGGAAACTATGCAAAAGTGCATGAGAGAACAATATTTGTATGTCTGGTGGAGGTAATGCCACTTCCCTTGTAAATGTGCTCACCACTGCACAACTCTCAGCTCTGAAGCGGCTCCTGCAGGGAAAACTTTCCTCCTCTTCCTTGAACCTGTTTGTCTGTTGTATTACTTTGCCCCTCAGGAAGATTTTGTTAACATCCCAATGAAGAATGTTTTAGCAGCTGGTCCATAGGAGACATAAATCCCATGATACAAAAATTCTACAGAATATAGCTAGCTAACTACCTTGTCTGCTCAACGAGTCCTGCATCACTTTTTTTTACAGTTACTTCTATAGTCTTTTTCATAGGAAGAAGTTGCCAAGCTATATCTTGTCAAGTGGTAAGTACAGTGCAACCATGATGTGCAAGGTAATTGAGTGTGGTTTTATCAGTAAAATTATCATGTACTTGCTTGTTGGACACTGTTACTATGAATGGTTTAATCTCGGTGGCTAGTGAATGTAGCCCCTGTTTCATGGACACTACACTCATTTTGGTGGCTTTGAATAAATATAGTCTAAGCAGGCCAAGCATGTGTCTGGATTGAGAAGCTATAATAATTTTCATAGAAGAACAGCTCTATGTGATTCCTATTTTCATTTTTTTAGAGTAGCAACAGTTTGGAAGGCATTTAGCAGACGTACAAATAACATTCTGCAGTTTCAGTCCCAGCTCAGGAAGTTGCCTAAGCATTTCTTACTTCAAAAATGAAGTATAGTGACTGTCTTAAGAAACAGTTTCTCAAAATTTGGTACATGGTTACACCCTGAGGTCTCTGGCTGTTTCATGTAGGGACACTTTTGTTCTAGGACTGCAAATCGGTGAGTGGGCATGATACGTCTCCATGTCCACATATTTGGCTGCATCTTTCTAACATACAGCACAAAAGACACCCAATGAACAGCTTGTACTTAGAGAGACAACAAAATTGGTTTCGCAACAAAAAGATTTTCTAAGAAAAAGTCCCACACTCCTGTGGCCAGCCTGTCTTCTCATGATTGTCAATTCCACTTCAACTCAAAAGCAGATTGCACGTCTGGTGCATGTCTGTCAAGAGCCAGCCATGTTCTCGTGGAAACACACATGGGCCAGTGCTAATAGTATGTGGATCCCATTAAGATTTCTTCCCCCAAATTACCTCCAAACTTGCTAATCCTAAGACTGAATCCTAAGATTCAGTCCTAATATACCAAAGTGAGCTATTCAACTCCAGAATTAGAAGCCACTGTTTTAAAAATCATTTGCATGTATGTTCTGCTTTCCAAAGTTTTCCAGGAATAATTACCCTGAAGTCTATGTCTTGGCTAATACTAGCCAACTTTGAGATTCTGGGAGGCTTTGGAATTATGCCATATTTCTAAATTCTGGATTTATAGTTTATTTCTTTCGACAACACAGTCATATTATCACAAAATGGGAATGCAAATGTTTTAACACCTCCCTAGTTTTTGCAGTTTGTGAAGTTTACAGCCATCTTTTATGCTGCCTCTACCACACAACACAGATGTTATTGCTTTCAACGTTGTCTTTGTTACTAGAGCACAGCTGAAGAATAAATTTAGTCCCCTGGTTTACATAGTCTCTTTCATATGCAGCCATCAGCCAGATGAGACACTTAATGAAGCAAACCATTTGTTTATTTCGCACATCCAAGGAAGATAAGTAAGATCCAATTCCAAGTTCATGTATGAGATGCCTCCACTTTGTTCAATTCCATAAGTGCCAAACTCATAAGTTTCCTTTTTGTTATCTTTGGGAGATTTTTGAAAAAAAACAAAAAACAAAAAACAAAACCAAAAAAAAAACCTTTTAATCTGAATGTTCTGAAATCTTTCTTCAAAATAGAAATATTTCTCATAAGTATCTCAAGTTTTATGACAACCACCAATTTCTTTTAGTTGCTGTCTTGTAACACCAGAATTTAGTGCATCTCAGCAGCTTGCCCTTATTACCTGTAACATGCAGGTGCACACGTATATTGTGTTTTCAGCCTGTTTGTATACACATACACACACACACAAATTTTGGGCATTTCTGGAAAAATAAAGGCTGAAGAGGTAACTGTTAACTCTTGATCTCGTATTTGGTGCGGTGCTTGGTTTTCCTGAGGACCTGTCCTAATGGAGAAGGGACTGCGCTACAGAAATATGAAGAAATGCATGTGCAGTGCAACTGGATCAGTAGATGAAGGTTGAATATATCTTTATGGCACAGCAATCTGTCCCCAGGACACCAGCATCCCAACAGTAAAGAATTTCTCTTCCCTATGACCAAGACCAGTCAAGTTAAAAGAGGGGAAGATAAAAGCATTCCAGACTTTCTGCCTGTAGGAGAATACACCATGAACTCAAATCAAATGTCTCTTAGCAGACAATAATACATATGAGAAACCAACTATTTCAAGAGATTTCCTGCACTGGGTTTCCCAGCAGGTAGTGCCAAGAGAAGGTGCTTACAACATCTCAGCATTTTGCCTCTTGCTTTTAACCAATAAGCATGGGAACAGGTGAATAGAAGCTAATTTTTAGAAACATGATCTGAGGATCTCTGAAGTTTCAGAGTGATGTCTGTTTACACATTTGGAGAGAGGAGAGAGGAATATACCTCTGATTTAGGACTGTGTGCCAAAACGATCTAGATATGAAACTGAAGAAGGACATACAAAGAAAGGGTTTTCCTTCCCATCCCCAGAGGGATGACAGACTGGAAATAGAGCAGTTCACAGCTTATTGTTTTCCTGACACAAAAACTCACAAATGTGACAATAATGTTGTAGAGATAATCTGTTCAATTTATGTTCCAAGTGTGAAGTGTCCAAATCCAGCACAACAGGGAGCCTGTCATCATTTCTTCTGTGTGCAGTGAATGCTGAGAATAATTAGCAAAATGAATGGAAAGGCCTTGGACTCAATTTTATTCTACCTCTACCCAAGGGTAATAACATCCTAATTCATTAAGCATCAGATGCACATTAGTGAAACACAGTGGCAACTTAATTCAGTTGGGAAGGGCATACCCCTAGGGACAGCTGAAAGAAGCAAGCCCATCATTTCTCCATAGGCAGTTAACATTAATTAAACTTCTCAAAATATAAATTTGTACTCACCTTGAAAGAAAACATGAGAGAACAACTTCTTAAAGTGCCTTCCAGTTGTATTTTGAGGTGGTTTCCTTGTCTTGATCAAGAGCAGTAGAAACATTGATGGAACACAATTCAAGCTCTTCCCTATTCAGGGAACCTTACAACAGTGAGAAAAGAATTTGTAATATCTTCAGGGAATATTATTATAAAATTTCACAGCTTTATTTGTTCCTCTGGATCATTCTGCTCTTTCTCTTGTCACTTCTGATCAAGTGCTCTTTCATGTGTACATTTTCTCATTTATTAAAGGCCAAGTATACTCTGTTTACCTAATTCCATGGGAAAACGCAGAGTGACAGCTTGCTATGGGCCTTGGGATTAAGAAATATAGCCTGAAGTTTCATTTCCTTGCAAACCCTTCTATTAAAGCAAAAAGTGGGAAGAGTGAGCCGATTTTCCTCGTCTCTTTGTTTTCCCTAAAGATTTCTTTAATGTCTCTAGCTTAGACAAAATCTAGATGGAAAACACTCATGATCTGGTTCTTGTTTTCTTGGTAAAGTATCTTGGAACTAGGCATGTGCAGCAGTTGGGGAGAGAAGTTAATTTAACTGAAATCCTGCTCAGTTGGAATATGCCCTTGTCTTCTGAGGTCTCAGTTGGCAGTTTCAGTACTGTAAAAAATTGGCCATTATAGAAATTGCTTATTAATTTTCCCAGGGTTTCATGTTGCACCTCTGACTTCAAAATTCTCTGGGATACTATGTAGGGTTGAGGGAAGGAAACTAGGATGCAGTGCTCCCAGGGTCATTCCTTGACTCCAGTGCTGACTCACTGCTCAGCCCTCTGTGAGACAAGTCTCCTTCTCAGCCTTGGCCATAGCAAGCAGAACTAAGGACAAAGAGTAACTGTTGTCCCCAAAATAGCACAGGCACCCTATGGCCAGTTCAAGGAGAGAAAGCATCATTTGAACAGTGCTCTTCACTTCCCACTTGTTTCTATACAAAAGACGTTTGTGACTCAACAGCAGACATAATAGATGCATGTCACTGCTGGTGCTTAATTTCGGGGAAAGCTGTCCCTGTCTTCTGTGTCAGCTGAGAAAGCAGGAAGCTGGGGAGCCTGCCCCCTCTTGCTGCATCAGAAACTGAAAGAACTGGGCAGGCAGCAGATCCCAGCACCAGGATGTGTGGTATATATTTCCCTTAAAGGTATAACCAGCTGGCACCCTCAGCTCTGTCTGTTCCTTATATTATCACCCCCACAGCCCTGACCTGAGCTGTCAGGGCTACATTTGCTATGCCTCTCACTCAAAAAAAGAAAAACATTTTGGCTCCATTTTGAGACTCAGATTTCTAACATGGTATTGATACGCCACAGCTAACCTGAAGGAAGACAGAAAGGCTCAGTTAGGGCAAAGACACCCTTCCTTCATTGCACTTCCTGCATTACTCTGCCATCTGAGAGACTCTCCCACCACCAGTCTGCTGACACAGGGCACATTGGGCATGCTCAGCAAACTGGCCAGATTTGGTGATTGTTGTGAAAGGGTACATCGCTACCTTCTTCATTCTTCCCATTGGTACACAAACCAGCCCTTCTGTAGGAGACTTTCCTGGGAAAAGAGTGGTTAGAGTTAAATCTCAGGTAACTAAAATTATCATAGAATCATAGAATACTTAGAGTTGGAAGGGACATTTAAAGGTCATCTAGACAAACTCCCATACAATGAACAGGGACATCCTGCTGTCCTGTATCTGTGGCCAGTTGTAAGGAGTGTTTCTTGGCTGCCCTTAATGGGGACAGTTGTTTCTGACATCCATTAATAAATCTTCTTATTCTGATTCCCTGCTACATCACTGTCCTTCGGTGGTCTCCTTAAACCTATTACAACCTGCCATGCAGCCCATGGATGTGGCGAGTGATGCAAAGTCTGGATGTTCCAACAAGCATGGCTTTCAACAAGTTTGTGCCTCTGCACTCGTTAGACCAAGGCTTTACAAGGGGTTAAAGCTTTTGGACATACCAGCCATGCACAGTGCCTGAGCACGGAAAGCATTCAGAGGCTTTTGAATTCCTTCCTGTTTTAACACTTCACACAGGAAAACCTTGAATTCAGTGTGATAGCTGTGTCAATGGCAGCAAGGACTGTTTGTAAACACATGACAGGGAAAGATTATTTAAGGGGCAATAACTCTGTGGACTTCCCTTTTGTAGCTGCAGGTCTGCTTAAGCCACCGCAGGCAGCTAATGGGTAAAATAAATTAAACCCAGGAACTGTTCTGGCCCTTATGGTCCAGGCAGGGGGCTGACAAACCCTTCTCTCTTTCTCAGAAGGCACTCTGTCTGCAAGGCTGTGAAGCCAGCCTCACTCTTTTCCCGGCTCGCTTTCCTCACCTCCTCCCTGCTGCCCAGTCCCAGCTGCAGATTCTGGGGCTGGAAATGCTAAAAAGGACAAAGCAGGCTTCCCTTCGCAGTGTGAAGAGGAAAAGGCCTCTCAGACAACAACAACAGAAAAAAAACAGACGGCCAGATTGATTGGAGAACGGCAGGACTTCAGGCAGCAGAAGGAAAAAGGCAGTTGTAGAGGGCTTCAGCACTGGCCTCTCGGTGCCCTGCCATCAGCTCAGGGTGAGAGAGAAGGGGTCTTGTCACAAGGAGAGCCATAGAACTTCTTTGAGATCCTATTATTAGTAAGCACTCTTCAGCCTTCCAAAGCATCCTGCAGCCCAAAGCGTCACAAAACCTCTACCCCAGCTGTTAGATTACATGGATAATTATAGTTTGCAGATGCTAATGTGAGGAACGGTTGTCACTTTCAATGCATCATGCTAAGGGATGAAAGTTTTTTTTTGGGCTTCAATGTGGCAAATTGTTAGTCTTTCTTTCCTCATTGATTTTTATCCTTTGGGTAGCAAGCAAACTCCATTCATCACTTTGGACTGAATTAAGTTTTAAAGAGGGATGGTGTTCAGAGGTTATCTGAGGATAAACAGACATTTTGCATGCGGTTGTTGCGTGAGCAGGCAGTTGAGAAAGAAAGCACCTGCATCAACCCTAATGTGGCCTCTCAGGGACACCTCTTAGCTTTGCCATCTTTTGTAGGTTCAGGCATGGCCAGGCTACAGCAGCTCAGAAATTCCCCTGGGGAAACCCTGGCACAGCCCCATCCACCTCCCTCAGTGTCGTAGTTCCTTCTTAGTCCAGTCTCTACCTCATTGCTTGACTGAGTTTGAGAAAAGCTGAAAATATCCCAAAAGCTCATCTATCCATGTGGTTTTAAAGGACAATTTTTCTGCATCCTACGGGCATATGCAATCTCTTTTTTGCACTTGTGTTGCAACCACAAGAGCAGTTGGTGCCCTGTGATTACAGGCTTTAACTCAGCCTGGCCAAAAATAATTTGAAGAGTATGGATTAGAGGGCTAGTAACCCTACAGAATGTTAAACTGCTGAAAGTACTTACAAATATGTCTCCAAACCAAAGAGCATCAGACCAGATTTACTTTGCAAGACAGAAATAATGGAAGATTCCTTTCTCTCCAACATTAAAGAGAGGCAGTCAGGCACATTTTAAGAACATGCTCCTTTGCATAATTTCTAAAATGAATGCTATTAATTTTACATTCACATATTAATTTTTTACAAGGTTTCACTTGAACCATGGGTCTATAATTTTGACTCAGGTTTCTGGTAATTTGATGTTCATTTTATTTGTTTATAACACAGCCAGAAAACCTTGATGGAACTCTCTCTATATAGTTCCTTCTGGCTTGCTATTCATTCTCTCTCTTCAGTATATGGGAGAACCCTGTAAAAGTCACAGAGATAATTGCAGTATTTAATTTGTGTTATGCGATTAAAAGTGCACGTATATGAAATTTGTCAGGAAAAAAAGCAATAAAGCTACATTCTAAAGAAAAGTTTCACATACATAAGCGAGTGGATATGTTTCTCCTGATGCTGACATTTCAAACAATCAAAGTTCAAGGCTGAACAAAATCAGTAATAGATTGTCTAATAATGCATTCACCATTTTTCTTGACTTTCTTTTACCTTGCAGTGAGACTGCATAGTTACTGGCAGTGTATAGAACACAAAGCATAATGAAAGCTTAGAGTAGGTGACAAAAACATTAATTATAAACTGGCAGAGTGAAAAGATGCATGCAGAGAAGACTTAACGCTTTCATTTTGTTTAAATTTTCCTGTCCTTTGAAAGAGAACATTAAGGATTCAAATTGTATTCTCTGCACACAGTGCATTACACATTTGCATTAGATGAATACAATTTTTTTTTTTTTTGCACTGTGAGGTGCTTTATTAGCCAAGGATGGTGTAAAAAGCATTTCATGTAGCACACTTTTTCATTTTTCTTCCTCAGTTTAATTGTAATGACATCAGAGATGATTTCCCAATCAGCATTTCCCAGACCATACGCGAGGTACTGAGAATAGTTTTAATAACTTTGCCCTAGCCTCTGTTTCTGCACCATGCTTCTGGCTAATGCTCGTGCATGTTTGATGACAGGGGCATTCACAATATCACATGTCTGGTTTCTGACTGCCTATGTTATTCTGAGCTGTCTTTTATCATTAATGATAATGAAGGAAACAGGATGCAAACAAGAGAGCCACAGAGTCTGCATCTCTACAATGAAAGGAGGAGAATAATTGCTACTGGATGAAAGCAGTTTCCCCAATGCCCATATGCCTTCTATATCGGTGTAGTTGTTGAAGACGTTGAAAGTGCATGGCAAGTATGTTTTGTCAGAATACACCTGAGTTTGGTTTTCAGCATCCTTATTAGCATTTCCACCTAACAGGAAGCACGACCTGCTAAGAAGCCAATGCGTATCCTGGTCTCCCTTAGCACAGAGGCATGGTGGGAGATATCACCTCCCTTGTGTATTGGGAAATGCTCTCCAGTATCACCATTTGGAGATTACCAACTCAACAACAGCAGTGCAACTCTGGGCTGCTGGCTGTCACCTAGATCTTGAGTGTTGAACATGACATCTCCTACTGGTAAGTTGCTACTAGCATTTGTTTTCTGGTGGACCCAACAGAGGATCAACACATTTATACAACATCAGACAATATTATGTTCCTATATTTCTGATAAAGTAAATACTTTCGATTTTTTTCAGTTAGAATTAAAGAGGTAATAGGAAAAAACAAACAAACAAACAAATAAAAAAAAACAACAGGGGATCTGGTAGGTGAAAAACCCCATAGGTGTATGCAGTGAGAAATAGGGATTCATTTTTGTACCTCTAAAGCAGCATTTTGGGTAACTGCTATCACTTAAGAGAGCCTTTGCTGTGCAGAGCTTAGCAGAAGTTAACCCAAACAGCACTACTTGCCAGCAGGTATTCAATAAAACTAAGGCTTTCCATGTACACAAAAAGAGCATGACATGTGCCCCTCTGAACTTATAGGTGAAGATTATGGGATATACACTCTCTGTCCACTAAAAAAAGCCACAAGTATTTCTTCTCTCAGGAATTTACTACCTTGCATAATATTCCTTTTGAAGACTGATACTAAACTTCTCATTAATTTTTATGCAAGAAGCCTCTTTCACAGATCCACAGACTCAATTCCCCTGACAAATCTCTTCTCACTCTCTTATATCCTATATTCAGTTACCCATCATTTAAAAGCAGATTCAATGACATTCTGCCCTTCCTGGCTACACAGAAAAATATGACATTAGCTGTTGTGAGCAATACACAGGGAAACATTTATGTTGAAATTATATGATCTTAATATGTGTGTTTTATTTTTTTCTAATGAGGAAAGACAGGAGGACAGAGGGAGATGAGATAAAGGAAGACACATCAGATAGAAAACAATACAGCTACTTCATTCAGTCTGAAAATCATGGACACTGACTTAATACTGGTTTTCTTTCTGTTCTTTAAGTAATAGAAATACTGATAACCTTGGGAAAGAACACAAATTAGCCACCATCCTTCAGATATAATTAACATATTCATTAGCAGATGTTGTATCTTGACATTTTTGGCCTTAAATATGTAAGACACTAATGTCTACACTGGAGATGAAGCTACCTTTAACACTGTGGCAGGCAACTGGCAGGATCTATGGCATAGCTTAGCTGAACTTCAAGCATGTGCAAATAGCTCTTTTTTTTTTTTTTCCTGACTACCTTGTAAAAGGTAAAGTAGCATAGGTGCATACATGCAAATGTTTCACACCTTCTTATCACACCATTGATGGCACTTTTTCAAATGCATTTAGAAGAAAAAAGACTTTTTTCTCACAAGGCCATTTGCTGAAGAAAACTTTGCTGGATGTTTGACACAGAAAAGACTTCTGATACCTGATGAATATCCGTAATAAGAAACACATCAAGGACAACTCACAGGTGGTTCTTCCAGCTCAGTGGAAGGCCATGGCATTAAGGCAATTTATTCTGCCAAGAGGTGGTCTTAAGTACCAAATGCAGGCAAAAAAATGTCTCCTGCTCGTGAGGGTTCGCCCAGTTGGTGGGAGCATGCTAGTGATTGCAGGCAGTCTGGGACCAGGAAGTAATCTCACATTTTCTACTCTGAGGTTCAAGTCTCACCTAAATCAAATTCTGAGGGTCTGTGATACGCAGATTTAAAAGTCAAATACATTCATAAAGGCATAGCATTGCTTAAGATAAGCTGCACGTATTCATATATACACGTAGTCAGGTGGCTTCCTGTCATTTACTGTTTTCAAAGATATTTGTCCTGATGCATGTGCTACATACATGGCAGGCTGGCTTCATTTGCAGCTGAACTTTTATTTTATTTTTCAAAGGTCACAGCAACTCACAAAGTTATCATTCAATCCTTGCAAATGTTGCTTCCCATTAAATATCCTCCTTCCTTCCTCACTTTCCACTGAAACACAGCAAATAAAGGGACATGCCAATGAACTAAACTACACAACAGGAAAGACACAATGTTATTTGTTGATCTCTATGAGTCCCTTCATTTAATTGTGCTTGAGTAAACACACCTTCCAATGTTGCAGATGAGCATTTCCCAAAAGCTGCCTTGTAGGACGCTCGCTGGCAAAGCATGGCAGTACAGGGCAGGCTACCCATGTAAGTGTGACCAGCAGGAATGTGCATTCTGCTCTATCTGAAATTCCCAGGAGGAAAACCACACAATGTTAGGGAAGAACTGCAATAAAATTAACAACAGATAATACAAACAGCATGGAAAAAAGGCGTGCTGTACTGGAGGGCACAGGCACATTTGCTAGCAGGGATATTAGCGAACATTTGGAAGCAAGATTGTTGTACATTTAAACTTGATCCAAAGACTTGTGCACATCCTCAGTTTTATGTTCTACAGGTCTTCCCACTGGAGTCAGTGAGACTGCAGAGCATGCAGTCAAATGCTTTACAATTATTTATTTTTGTAAGAATTGGGGACGTGGGGGGTTACATGCCCTTGCCTTCACCTCCCAGGTAGAGCAGTAACATAAATAGGCAGTTAGTTACTATTTTCAGTTGATTAATCTGCCAGCAGAAAACTCTTACTTTCCCTGCTTAGCTTTATTTGTCTTTGTAGGTATTTGACTTGTCACTTTGCCTGAAACAGGAAAAAACTCAGTTTGCCACAAGCCAGTGTACAGTCTCACTCCCTTTAATTTGCGCATTTGTTTTCGGTGTCAACTCACTTAGATGTTTAAAGATTCAACCTCATAGTATATTTTCCTCCAGCTGCATTCATATCCCTAACCATAAACTTGACTCAAGTGAATTTCTCAGAAGGAGGACATTTGAAATGTCATGGAGCGTTAGTCAAATTGCTGAACTGCAAGCATTAACAGGAAACAATTACATAAACTCTCAAACTGTAGCCAACCCTGCCTGCAGCAATTTATTTGAAATCCTCTCTTTCCGTGTCTGTTGCTTTTCTAATCGCCTTTAAATGGTAGTTTTAAAAAAAAATGACCAAATGTCTTCACTGCGTCCTTATATTATGCTGTAGACACAACCAAGACTGACAATTCACGGTTCTAGGTTTTCTTTCCCAGTTACAAATATCACTTTCTTATTATTTTTCCACAGTGACCTTCAATGCCATTTGATTTTTATTGATCAAGAGTGATGTCATTTCCTCTTATAACTAGCCATCGTTCAGACTGGAGATGAGAAAGATCCATACAGTAAAACACAGTGAGCCAAGCATGCTGCAAAGGTATATCTTGCTTCATAACATAATCCTTCTAAAGAGCCTGTCTCCTTAAAGAAAGAAAGGTGGTTACCACGCACATGTGTATTTGAACATACACAGATTCCTCAGTATGTATGTGGATTTGCACACTCCCATGTGCAGGCACAAACAAATCCAATTTGTACTTAAAATGCTTTTAGTTTTCAACTGGAGATTTTGTTCTTTGTGACATTTATAGGATAAAAACCCCTCCCTTAGGATATAATGTCTGCAGTAATATTTTTGTTATCTACAAGATAAAATTAAAGGACTTTTTTATAAGAACAAATGGATTTTCAGACTACCAGAGGATGAGAGGAGCAATGCAAAATAATCTGCAGCTGAATGATCTATTCTTAGTTTAATCAAAACTAGAAGGCATTGAAGTTTGAAGACTATCAAAATGGTAGTGGAATATTTTGGTGTTACATGGGTAGGGGAATGAAGTGAAGAGGATGGATGAGACAAGAAAGTAGAAGGATACAATAACTGAAGTCAGCATGGAGCCTCACTCCTAAACCTTAAAATCCCTAGAGGCTTTAATGACTTCGAGATCTAGACTTGCACAAAGTGCAGGATGAAGAAAAATGTAGCTCTATTCTTTCTTGCCCTGATCCCAAGAGAAGCATGTTTCTCAATACTTTGAGAAAAGTAAAAGCAGGGGGTGATCCAGCTGGAACCAAAGGGAACATTTGCAAGGATTTCAACAGATTATGGATCAAGCCACACATATATAAACATCTAGCACATGTAATTTTGTAAAATGCTCCTCCAGTTTAAATGGCACAATGCTTCAGTTCCATGTAATGCGTGGGTATTTTTTGGTACAAACTGAGTGACTAGAGAACACTTTTTCATTGTTAGCAGAAAGCTGTCTTGTTTTGATTTTCTTGTTTCACTCATCTATCCCCACTGTAAAAGACAGAAAAACATGTGTACCTTTCTCATATATAATGAACAACAAACCTCTTATTAAACCAACGAGTTCCTAATTTCTTTCTTGTGTAAGGTAGTGTCATTGCCAATCACATTAATTATTTCAAACTTGTCTTCCTCTCTTTTGTTGTGATGAAATTTAACAATAATCCTCAGCAGTTATTACAAAGTTATGCATTAGCATCAGAAAGCAAACAGTTGTGAATTCAGACAAACTGGTAGGTTCACAGTTAACCTAGTGTAAAAGTCAACTGGAGAAAAACTTCCCACTCGGACTGCAATAAATGTAAAGCAGATAAGCTTTTGATAATTCAGAAGGACGCACAGTGACAAAAAAAAATAATAATAAAATAGAGTAATGGAAAATCCAGAGAGGGAGCTTAAGTATCCATCTTGGTGAAGGAAAGCACAGGAAAAGGAGAGGCTGGATTGCTAAAAGGGCAGAGGGAGGGATAGTATTTTTTCTGTCAACATCATTGAAAGAAAAGAAAATGTCATTGAGATTGATAGGAGAAAGATGAGAAAGAGAAAAATGTCTGGTTATGTTAAACACTGAACAGTGAACTGTGCAGCAAAGCTCAGCTATACAGCAGAGAGACTATAATGGGTATGAAAGGCTGGAGTGTTCGTTTGGATGAGATGACAAATTGCTAACAACATGAGACTTACTCTTGTTCAAAAGTGTTTTAATAACATGTAAGGGTTCAGTGCAAACGGCAAGAGGCACAGAACAGAAATTACAAGAAAAAAAAAAAAAAACACCTGCCTGAGTATCCATGGCTGCTGAGCAGGGAGAATGCAGTAGAAAGGAAAAAAATCAGGATGCCCTTACCGTTTTTAACACAGTGGCATAAGTGCCCAGATACACAAGGATGTGGTTTAGGCATAAGATTGACTGATTTCAGTACTTGTTTTTGTCACAGATTCTGGACAAAAGGTACTGAGGTTGCCCAGACTGAGGAAGCTATGGTGACCAGCATTAAGCAGGGCTGTGGAAACCCAACCTGTGCTTGTCTCTGGTTCAGTTTCAACATGAAGATAAGGAGCTTGCTTTCTTTTCATCAAGGTAGAGATCACTCCTTTATGCCTTCAGAGGCAGGAATTCTTCAGTAAGTTACTATGAAAACAAACACTAAAGTTGAAGGTGCAAAAGCTGTTTCCATCTTCCTTAATACATCCCCTGTCTTTCCTGCCTTGTTCTGTCTCTGAACACACATCAGAGACTTGTGGTAGCATTCTGGCTTTCATTCAGTGTGAAGAGTTGGTCTTTTCCTAGTGTTTTGGATGCCCAAGTTGCTGAAGAGGAGGGAGAAAAGACAGTCTTTCCAACAGTTTTTTGGGGAGCATGGTATTCTCACAACTTTCATACTTTCCAAGAGGCACATAGCAGGGGTTCACAGCTGTTCATGTGCTGTCCTCCTGTAAAATGCTGGTGCAATAAATACAGACCCAGCAATGCAACAGCTTTCATCAGCAGGGCTAGGACTAGCACAAAAGAGAACAGTAATATTTTCCTCTGTCATACTCATAGAGCATAGAGCAACCTAAGCTCGTGTTCTTTCTAAAGAAGACTACAGACGACTACATGCCTAGCATGGTCAAGTGCAGAAGCTTGGAACTTTAAGGCTTTGTGACATTCCCTGGAGGCCACCGTACTGATGGGAACAAAATTTAAGTATAACAATTCAAGTTCGGAGGGAATTTCTCTGACGTTTTTTCACCATGTATTTTTATTTTATTTTTTACTGCTGGCAAAATTCTTTCTGAAATACCTTTTCCATTACTGCATGCACACTGTGGCAGCCTTTCTTGGAAGAGTCCCTCTGTGCTGCAGAATAACGTGGTACTAACGGGATTACTCACAGGGTAGAGCTAAGCATTTATATAAATCTTTGCAAGACTGGGGTGTTAATTACAAGCTCACATACCCAAATCCAAATAACGAAACATAATAGCATACACATTTGCCCAAAGTTTGTTGGATCCCTCTTGGTCGGATTGCTGGTGACATGGGAAGGGAGTGCAGGAGACTGCATTCCACTCACTGCCACTACTGTGTATAACTCAGGGAATATTTTTTAACACAAACACGGTACTGAGAAGTATCAAGTGTGTACATCTTAAAGGCAGTCACAATGCATTTAGAAAGTAGTTGTCTCGAAATAAAAACTCCTCATTGAAAAATGGAGCAAGCTGTGACTCTTGTTTTAACACTTATGAATAGTATCATTCTGTGGTTAGCTCATTACTTCCACATCCTCTCTCTTTTCAGTAACAGACCAAGTGATATCTTTGAAAATCTAAGGAGATTTGTGAATTTGATTGGAAATGCCAGTACTTACACCTCGCACACCAGCATTAGACAAAACCAAGGAAGCATTTGCATTGCTTAATGCAACATAGTAATCAAGTAATTACAACCAGACACAACACATGCCAGCAACTGCAAAATATGTTATGAGAGAAGCAAAAACTGTAGGGACAGATTATGTAAATAATCCATACAGGAGATATGCAAATGACTAAAAACATATTATTTGCGGACTCCTCATGAATTCCTGAGGGAATTGTTAACTATGTGTAAAATATGGAAGATTACTTCCAGGTCCTTCTCTGTGTTGAATCACTCTTCCCATTGTCTCATTAATTAACACGCTTCTCATGCTTTATTCTTTGTCTCCTTCAAATTGTTTTCAGCTAAGAGTAAATGAAAACTACATTGTAAAATAAATTTTATGCCACTTTCAATCAATAAGAAGTGAAAAAGAGGAAGTCAGTATAATATCTTTACATGCACAAAGAATAAATTTTAATGATTATATATCCTCCACTGAGACTGAGCATTGTCATCATTTTTATTTAGATGTCTCCTCTGAAGGAGGAGGATTGGGGAGTTTGAATAGGACTTTACTAGAGCTATGGGAAACCTTGGAAAAGCAAGATGCTTTTTCTCTGTTTGGAAGTGTAACGAACAATCAACAAATTGAGCACCAGGACCACAGCCCTGGTGGAGGGAGGGAGAGCAAGGTCACCTGGAGACTGATCCCTGCCTGTCTGAAGGGGCTCAGCAGAGCATGAGTTGTCTTTCACAGGTGAACTTCCTAAATGGCCACGACTGCATGGAGAAAGCAGCTGAGTAGTAAATTCTCCCATTTCAACCCAGCAGTGAGGAAAAAAATAAACACACAAGACTCTGGCTGTGAGTGATTTTTAAAAGGTGACACGCAAATGTCAATAGAAATGACATTTCAGAGTGGTAAGATGCAATGCGGTCCCTTCAGTGGTGCTTATTCGCTAGCCATTCATGGTCACATAGCTCAGTGCTTGCCAGCAGCTAATCAATGAGATCTGAAATACTGCGTGTTCATAAGGGATAATCTCAAGGTTAAAGGAAAAGAAAAAACACAGAAAACATCCAATATCCATGTGCTATCATCCTCCAAGAGGTATCCATGCAAGGGGAATGCACAATTGATTGTGAGCCCTTTCTGAAGGACGTAAGAAAGAAGTACTAGGCACTTTATATTAGACACTTCATATCAGGCTTTATACTAAAACTCCAAGCTTTTCCTCAACTAAATAACTTCTGAAAGTTTCTCTGTGACACACTGTGGAGGCAGATAGAAGGGAAGCTGAATCCCTCAGTGATGGTTTCACTCTGGTATGGCTTTAGCTGCACTGTAGTTTTTCAGTTTTTGTGAAGGATCATCCAAACAACCACTGCCCCATGACGTAATAGATCTGATAGGAGGCCCACTTATTCCTCTTGTTCTTATTGTGTTCTGGTGACCCAGAGTATCTGGGAGCAGACTGAAGTCTTTCTGACTGGGCTGCAAATGGCTCTCAGAGCAATTTCAAGCTGAAAATATCCAGACATTTATCCAGACATTCTCAGGACTGTATCAGCCAAATGGCTATTTACCAGTGCAGAATTGAATGCCTGATACTGAACAGATTATGTTTGAGAGAATCAAAAGGATATAGAGCATATTCTTCTGTAAAATTGGAATGTAATTATGACTTGTGGGGCATAGTAAAAATAAATTACAGCATTTGTCAAGTGTTTTGAAAAATACTATTTTGTATCCAATCCAATGGGCGTGCAACAGTTCAGTAGACACAACAGTGCAAATTTGTAATGTCGTAGGAGATACAACAGTATGAATTGCCCCACAGGAACAAAGAGTTGGTCCATCTTAGTCATCCGACCATTTGCATAGTGAATACGTGCTTCTCTGTAATGAATATTTTACAGTAGTACACCTCAAAAATACTTAGCAAAGGTTGACAAAATAAATCAAATCAAATAACTAGGTGATTTGAATGCTTTTTTTCTCTCTCAAGCTTTTTTTTATTTTACTTCTTTTTTTTTTTTCAGTGTTGAGGAGTGTGTGACTTACGCATAGCTTTATGCCACATCTACTTGAGGTATGAATATTTGGTTAATTGTTGGGATTTTTAAAATGCAACTGTGGTGGTCTTAAGATGGAGAAGGCACAGGGAATCTCAGCAGCCACTGTAAGGTACTGTTCTTTTGTGGACTGAAATCATGTGCCTCTTGCAAGACTGCTATGGGTGAGCGGGAGTACAGGTAGCCGGGGTTGGCAAGAACACCTTGCTGTAGGTTTTGGATCTGAAATTCCTGGGAAATGCAGGAGCTTTCCTTCTCGGTGTTCTTCTGCTTTGTTGGAGGTTTGCCATTGTTTAAGGCACTAAGAAGGAAGTGAAGTGATACCATCTATCAGTCCTTATAACCTTCACTTTCTCCTACCTTCTGTTCACATCAAGTGACAAAGATGAGCAGGAACAGCTCTGAAGCCTCTGAAGAAGCATTGAATCTGACATCTCTCTCATGTGTATTCCACTGGTCAAGATATAACTGAGTAAAAAAAAATAAGTCACATCAAAGTGATTTTAAATGGATTAGAGACATTCATAACTTGTGAAGAAAGAATTAAATTCTCTTCAAAATTAGCAAAAGCAATATTTTTCACCAAAGAAAGGGAAGAAAACTGTACAGCTGACCTCAGTGATGGGCATTCCCTCTCCCTCAGATGGGTCTATATCCACTGCTCTGCTCCTTGTTTTCCTCCTCCTGGAGAATAACAAGCCTCAAGGACACAGGTGTGCAGTGATATTAAAAATAGACACTACATTTCAAAACAGCCTCTAAAAGAGTTTTATCACTGGAACGAGCCTCCGCCTGTATTAGCCCATCCATTAAATACTCTGTTTTTTCCGAAATGAAACCAAGTTTTCAGAAATACAGCTGCCCCCAAGCTAGCACAGCCCCTGCTCTAAGAGGAAGGGATGCCTCCTTCTTCCTTCCTTCCGTCCTTCCTTCCCAAAACAAAAGCACCACAGACAACTTGAAAGACTCAAAAACGTAAACACAGCTTTTGTTAACATATATAAAGGAAAACAAATATATCAAGGCTAATAAAAGATGAAGAAACTCAGCTACTGAAATAATGCTTTGATGACACTCCTTTGTGGCTCAGACAAGAGTTGGAGACTGGTGTACTTCACATTTCACAGAAAAACAATGGAACCAACCCAGAGATTTATGTTTAACCATGAGGGAACAACATTTACAAAGATGCAGTCTGGAAATGAGTCTTGTGTCAAACTGCAGAAGGGACTGAGTGGGAGGATTGCACAAAGCAACCAGAAAGCGATGGTCAAAGGGGAAATGAGCAGATTTAGGAATACAGAGCAGGAAATGGCAGGGAGGAAGAGTGGGCTGCTTTTCACTCTCTCTCCTCTCCCCCAGGAAAATTACTTAGAAATATTAATATCTAAGAAAAACAGCAAAGGAAGAAGACAGATAGAGTCACATAACTGAGGTATATCAGATAGCTGCATTTGCAGCTGGCGGAGATTATGTGTAACATAGAACCTGTTGCCAACCCCTTTGATGAAACCAGTGCTCCCTTTAAGTTATTCTTCCAAAAAAATGAGGTGGTGACCAGTTATCATTAATCTTCTGAAAATCAGAAAAGAAGGGCAACAGTTTTCTATCAGCCGCCTTATGCATATACAGTTGAGGTTAAGATCAAAAGCTCAATGGTTAGAGCAGGAATGCCTTATTTTGACCTAATCTCTGTGGAGCAGCAGGCAGATGATGGGCAAACCCAGGACAGCATTTAAGCAGGTATGTCACTGTGCCTGGCATAGGCAGCACACCCAGGACTTGGTGAAGATTTAGCCCTGTTCCTGAGAGGACATGGCCCCTTCTCCAGATCCACCTCCTCTCTCCAGCTCCAACACAAGAGCCAGAATGAGTGAGCCACAGAAGCTTCAAACACTGTTCTTCCTGAAGGCACCAGGGGCAAAAGCAAATCCCCCATGTCTCTCTTGGATTTGATATTAACTTTGCTATAACCTCCTCATGCCTACACATTAGTGGCAAACTTTCCGTCCTTCTGTTGCTGTGAGCAAAATGCATGTACAGTGGAACACTGCCACCACCATCACAGAAATTTTTGCAAGCCATCAAGCACAGCATGATAAGAAACCCTCCTCTATAACATAAGGATGCTGTGTGTAACCTCTGAAATGGGAGACAGGGTCCAAAGGGCCAAGCAGGGCCCTGGAAATTATTGGAAAACTGAAGTGCCCAACACTGAGAATCTCCTGGCCAACTCCTCTTGACTTTCCCATTTGTGCTTCCCCACTTCTTTTGGAACTGATCTTCCCCTGTAAGTTAGATGAGGATATTATATTTAATGCAGAAAATACCCATATCAGTACACGAACTTGAGAGCTTGAAGTTGCTCTCGTTCACACAGATACAGTCTCATGATTCACACAGATACAGAGTCTTGTGGGAGACTCATGGGTGCTGTCTGAAAGAGGTGAGGGACAGCAGGCAGGTTTTCTGCTCTTGTTTGGCTGCTGTGGTGCATGGGAAACAGGAATTTGTGCGTTCCTGGTAAGCAAGCTCTTGTGAAGAAACACCAAACTCATCAGCCAATTCCCCCCACCCCTGCTGGGACAGCTTACCAGACTTTGAAGTTTCACTAACCAAGGAGTATTAGTATGCTGTGACAGCTGGCAACACATTCCAGTGGGTAAGTGATGGACTGGCTCTGTGAAGAGTAAAATAAATTATGAAATGGGTGAAATTTCAGCCCTCTGAATAACAGTCAAATGATTTCATTGGAATGGCTCTGTCTGGCAATGCATTCAAACATATACAGCTGGGCAGAAAACACAAACACTCCTGTATGAAACAGTCTCATGCATGGGAAGAGAGGGAGTTGCTCTTGCATAAATGAGCCCAAATCAGTAGACAGAGAGAGGGGCTTTTCAAAATATGCTCGCAGGAGAGCAAACCATGTATGATTATATGTAAATGTAAATATCAGAGCCAGCACTCAGCATCTTATGGATGTTGCTCTAAAATATCATCTTCAGGATTATTCATGTTCTGCTTGACCTAAGGGATGTCATCTACTGGCTAAACTTTTATCTCAGTGAGCATGATTTACATGGATATTTTTGCACCTGAAAAGATGAACAGATAATGTAAATCAGAGTTTGTACCTGCAAGATTTCTGGCAAGTAAAATGAAGTAAAGTACCTACATCTCACTTAGAATTAAATAGGATTGATAGCACCAGCTTTCAAACTCTCATGCCTCTCAAAATGTCTTGCGTATGACTCTCAGTTTGGAGTGAATGATATGGTGTTAATTGCTTTGATTTGTACCCGAGACTAGGAGGAGTGCTGGTGGTAGAGATGAAGAGGAGAGGGAGAAGGAGAGGAGATGGGTTTCCTGTTTGTATCCACAAAGTTGTATGTTATGAATGTATCATCAGCAAATGGTGAGTAGCCTGTTTTGCTAATATTTGTTGTTGTATAGGATCTTATTTTCTTCTTTTGTCAAAAGTAGTCAACATAATTTGTTTTGATTAGAGAAGCACCGTGGAGTATAGTTCTCCAGAATTCATAAATCTTTTTCAGCCTCTGGATGGAATTCACTGAAATGCAAAACACAGTTATGAACAGATTTAATTGGAGGTATATTCACTTCCTTCTCTTATCTTCTCCTATTTGAATAGCTGAGCAGGAGCAGCTAAAATACATAAAGGTCCAAATGTTGAATCAATGCTTCCTCACCAATACAGAAACCACATGTATGAGGAATTTCTGCAATTTTTACATTTGGTCAGGGACACCAAGGTCTTCAGCTATCTAAATCCATGCAAAACCATAACTGCATTTGTGTTTACTGCCCAAACTGCACCTTTGTATGCAAGCCTTTGCACAGGGCGACTGCTGCAGAACAGCCAGCTCCTGGTTCTTGTCCCCCCCCAAGGAAGAAAAATGTGCACTGGGGAAAATTGCTGCTATCAATCAGATTCATAATTATTCTGTATTGATCTCTGCCCTATTATTTTTTTTAATTAGGATCATTTATGCTTCCAGTTTTCTTTGCAATAGAGTGTGTTTTAGTTTCACCTCTGTCCTCTTGCTGCTAGACCTCTTGAATACCTCTCCAGCTAGGATGTTCTAAGATCATGAACTCGCATGAATGCTTTTAGAAGTAGTCAGGAGCACTGAGAGCAGCACTCTTGTTTATTTAAACATAACATGCAATTATTATCTTTGGGATTCTTGTGAGAAGAAAAAAAGAATTAAGATACTATTGGACCTCATCCCAGATCTGCTGGAGTTCTCAGTGGTTTTTCAGGGTTTAAAATTACCAAGATGTTAATTTTCACTGAGAACAGTCAGCTCTGGAGACCCATCTGTATGCTCAGCTTCAAGTGAGCAAATGGCTAGAAATATTCTGAGGGGCATTTGCTGACATTCAGACTTGTGAAATAACAATGGGACAGTCACATTCATTTGCAGTCTCCATCAGCCTGCTTCTGCAATGTGCCTCTCAATTAAGCCCTATTCATGACTGTGTTATTTTTAGCCCAGTTTCCAAAGGAAACAAGGCACGTGAGACCGCATGGTCTGTCTGTCTGCTTATCACTGCACCCATAACTAAGCATGACCCGCCAGTCACAACCAAGCTTGCCAACAGGATTCAAGTCTACTGAAAGCAGTTTACCAATGGAAAGATGCAGTGGGACATCAATAGCTGCCCAGTGCCTGGGGCTGGCCAGCACCTCAGTATAGCTGGCAGGCATGACAGGCTCAGTGCCCAATACTGTTATGCCAAAAACTGCTTAGAGCATGGGGAAGAGATGGGACATCTATATATTAGGCCTCATTGCTTCTTCTATCCAGATGAGACCTGTCCAGACAGTGAGATAAAAGCTTCAGGGTCAAGCTCAGTTCCCTCTCTGGAATTTCTCCTCCTCTTTTGTATCTATGCACACAGATCAACCTTCCTGCCATTATACCACTTTGTGTGGTTTTAACTTTCCCTCTCACTGTATATTGCCACATACATTGCACTATACAATTTGCCATTGTCACAAATATGGACTTCATTGTACTAAGGCACACGTGAAATGGTCAGAATTACTTCCATTCTTGTGTTTGCCATTTATTCTAGCTTCAGTCATTTCTTTTGTTCTAAGATACATGGTAAAAAAAAGACATTTGTCAGAAAACAATTTTCTGAAGTGACATCTCTATTAGGAAAAATTACAAATGCTTCCTGATACATTCAAGAAAGATGCGAAGCAGCCAGCATCTTGTCTGGTAGGGCAGAAATAAGGCTGACAGTATATCTAACGCCCGATAGGATTCCTGAGGGATGTCAAAAGCATCCATCCTGCCTGGTGGGTCATGTGGCTCAGAGGACGCTCAGAGCTCTGTGGGGAGCTGGGTACACAACCTGACACCAGCCCCATGCTGCTGGGCTGGGCCATGACCATGTTCTTCCAGCAGCTCTCCATGATCACAGAAAGTAATGGCAGTGATGCAGATGCTCAGCCAGCATTAATTCTCACCTTGGGGTCAGCAGGCTGCTTCACAGTGCCACCATGATCAGCAAGACCAAAACTTTTCAGTAACAGTTCCTCTCCCCATCCTGTTTCTCATCTTAGAAGAACAATTTAGCACTTGACAGCCTTATTCTTTTCATACCTCACTGTTTCAAAAGCAGGAAGCTTGCTTTGGCTGACCCAAACTGAGTGGAGAAGAGGACAATCTCTCAGGAACCAGAGGCTGCCATGTTTAGATACCTAGAGAAGGACACAGCTCAAAGAGCCTTGCTAAGGGAACCAGAGGGTGTGGGGTTTGAATTGCCCCCACCTAAATCCAGCTTCCCAGTTGCACTCAGCATGAGGGACAGTATCTGCGTAAAAAGCGGTTTGTCTACATGTTGTTTAAATAATACAAGGCTATATAAAACATCTGTTTCGGCCAAAATGAGCAGACCTAGGAGACTACCTCTGTTTAGGACTGTTATAATTTATTTATCTGTTTCTGCTTTGCACTCAGTTCACACTTCAACAAAAAAAGGATCCTGCAGAACGCTGCAGTATGAGAGATGCCCACCACAGCATGGCTTATGCCTTTGTTATTTGTCTTACAGCATATTTTGAGCCCCCATGACACAGTGTCATCAAGCACTGAGACTGCTAGGTTCCGTGTCCCTTCTGCAAAACATTCAGTTATTTTCCCAAATATTTATCTTTTGAGTTGAAAATGTCCATGCTTGATCTCTGACTGGAGCTACATTCTTGGAAGCAAAAGCAAAGTGCTTAAAGCTGTTTGAAATAACTTTGGAAATAATTTTATTTTTTTTAGCTCACATACAGTTGCATATATCTTCCAAAGCCACAAAAACAAAAAGGAATTAAGTTTAGCCACTAGCTTGTGCAATGATTTTATGTAGGAATACTGCCTTTGGTGGATCTGAAATTAAAGAAGGATCTGCCAGGTGAAACATGTGCCCTGTGCATTCACAAGAGGTGCATCTTCAGAAGGTACAATGTGAAAGTTGCACAGACACAAGCATGCATATAGAAATCAAAAGGAGACTCTGGACCCACAGCTGTGAGTTTTCATGTCTTATATCTTCTTTTAGTCTTGAGAGTAGATGGGACAGTGGAGGAAATAAATCTATTAAGCTTGGACGAAATGAGTACCGATTGGGAACATTCAGATTAAACAGAGGTGAAAAAGGCTGTTGTGCATTCTAGTAATTACCAAACCAAACAGGAATATTAAACAGTTCCTTGTATAATGGAAAGTAAAGTACGTGCATAAAATAGATACTGGACATTTTAGAATGACTTTCTCAGGCTTGAGTCCATATTCCCTTTTAAGTTGTAAGTTGTCTGGAGGGAAGAGATGCCGCTTGGTTTAGCTACAGAGTTAAACTTAGAAACACTCTGTGCACAGACTCCCTGCCCTGCCCCAGATGACCATTTGCTATCACATAGCACACTGTGTCATCTGTTTTCTGTATTTCATATCGCATTAACACCGGTTAACAGACGTGCATTATTTTTTGAGGTAGGGGTGGAGTGAGGAAGAGAACAAAAGAAGGAAACCTGACCCAAGAACAAGGAGAGGGCATTAAAAAAGCCATTCTTGAAAAGAGAGGTGCTGTAATATGCTGGAGAGCAGTGATTATCCTTAAAAAATTCTGCTACATATCTGGAGCTTTCACTGGGAAATGAATACTGAAATTACTAGGCTCCTTTGAAAATCCCCATCCAAAATCTGTTCTGAGTGCTGAGTCTTGCACTTAGGCTCATTAAAAGCATGAAGATGTGAAAAACGTCTGCTCTTTTATTTTATGCACTTGAGCCAGGAAGCTTTTGTAAAATATTCCTAAGGTGAATTCTCCTGATTTTCCTCTCCAGATTTAAAAAAGATTCATGCTAACTGCATTTATAGTATTGTTCACATCACTGAAAACAAGAGGATCTGTGAAACCACCGGCAGTGAGATGACTCCTCTGTTACACATAGGGCTCAACCTGATCTGTGAGAGTCACTGCCACAGGACCCTGTGGAGACCAGCTGGGTCTCACGATGGACAGGAGCAGGGAAGGATCACTGACCCTAAGGACCCTAAGCATCTTGCAGTCCTGCAGAGAGCATTTATTGCCGCACTGCCAATGCCCACTCAGGTGAGGCTGCCTGGTTGCAATGCTGCACCTCGCCTCGGGCTGGCACAGCACTGTTGCGGAACCGCTGGCGGCTGTGACACAAGGAAGGAGGCAAAGTATCCACCCTATTTTCATGTTAAAAAGCAACCATAGCACGACTGAAGACCTGCTCTGCCTTCTTAGTCTTGCTTTTCCTGAGAAAATGGAAAAGCCTAAGAGAGAATTTTGGGTCAATGGGGGAGGTGGGTGCAACCTCTGACAGCTATCACAGGTAAGTTAAGTTGTTATTCTCCATCATCTTCTCTGCAACATTACACAGCATTTGTGGATGGCTGCAACTGTTTCTTTGGCAAATGCTCAAATTATTCTGAGCAACCATATTGTCCTAAGGTCATTCAGGAAACAAACAGCCTCCCTTTCCTCCTGCCCCTCTGTGCTTCCTGCCTTTCCTGTGCTCTTCCTAATGCACTTGGCCACCTTCAGTGCTTCATTTGCCCTGGGGATGAGAGCTGCTCAGAGGCTCATGTTGCACAGATTACCCAAGAAATAAAAGTTCTTCCTGCAGCTTCCCCCAGCTGCTTGGATACAGCATCCTTCCTGAACACAGCCAAACTCCTCCTTCACTCAGGGCCATAAACATATTTCTTGCTCAACCCTGATGGAATAGCTGTGCCCCCAGAAATGCCAGCAAAAAAATTTGTTCAAGAGGAATCTTTTTGTTATGCTCAAAATTACATCTCCGTTTCCCTCAGAGCACAGGGAAAATGAGGGATGAGGAGCATTTAGCTGAGGGCACCACGCTAACCAAGAGCGGGAAAAGTGACTCATGTCCTTTGTGACCTGCCACCAACCTCACGTCATGAGTCTTCCTCACAGGAAGAGACAAGGAGCAATGATGATTTGGTGATAAATCTCCAGGATCTCATAGCTCACTTCTCCAAGAGAAAGCAAGCCCAGCTGAGAGCACTAAGTAATAGGGTATTACAGAAAAGCTGCAGAGAGCAGTTGTCCTCCGGAGGGCTGGTGCCTGCCTTGTGGGTTAGCTGGATCCAGCTGGCTCCCTGAGGGGAGGGATGGGGGAAAGCAGGCAACATTGACCTGTGATTGGCCTTAGAGTGACACCTTGCAGACATTTGGAAGGGCATCAGTATTTGTGCTGTATCACGGGAATACCTCCGGGAATGAGATGAGGAACCCTGAGACTGGCAGCATGTTCAGCTTGTTGTGCCAACTGAGCCGCAAGTAATTGTGTTGCTTAAACAAACTGCCCACCAGGGCCAAGAAAAGCAAAGCAGCTATGGGCACGTTGAGATCCTGCGCCAATGGGACCAGCTCCAGACAGCAAACGGAGATGGGAGACAGTTGCACATGAGGGTTTGTGAAGAATGGGCCTACAGACTCGGAACCTCAGAAAGAGGGAGAGCACAGCCCTGCAAGGAGAGGGGGAGTTTCCACGCAGCACTTCAAGATGTTATAGAATGTTCATTAAATTAAGTTTTTGGTGATTGTCAGCATTTGAATTATAAGGACCAAATGCAACTGAAAAACTACCTTTTGCTTTCATGTGCAATGGAAACTGCACATCAAACGTTTTAATCTTCTACAGTGACTAAATATGTGGAAATCTGTAGGTCTATTTATATAAAAACTTCCAAAGGATGTGTTATCTCTGTGATTTCTCCTCCTGCTCTTTCCCCAAGGGATTTTTCTTTCATGTCTTCTTGCACCATCTACATTTATTTACCAGTGAATATCACTTCAAATGAATTTAATAGCAGGGATGTTTATAGAAATAGCACATTTTCATTGACTTGTGGAGAGTATTTATAAAAAGTGAATGTTGTAAAACACAAGAGTGTTTATATTATAAAACCAATAACAGACTGGTTAACAACCAGTCAGGAAGTGGAACAAAATGAGAGACCTGTTCTCCTACTCCAAACAAGCCTATAGTCTTGAATACCAAAATACTCTTCAGTAGTTTCAAGTCTTTTGTGACAAATATGTTTCCAAGAAAGCTTTAGACCAATAATTTTTCACTGAAACTATCTGAGGATCACTTGAATAATAATTTTAATAATCATTTGAAAATATACTTTCCTGGACTAAATGGAATAAAGTAAACCTTTTCTAATAAACAATTTGCAATAATATATTCACTCACTTCAATAAAAAATGCATAACATGAAGGAGAGTAAAGAAAAATATCTCAAAGCAGCAATGAATCTGTTATATCAATGAAAGAAACAATGTGTGACAAGTGTAGAAAAAGAACTTTGCCAGAAACCCTGGTACTTTCTTGTTACACTTTGGAGAACAGTGATTCAGATACTAATTTCTTTGACAGGGAGCATTTACTTCCACGTCATCCAGCTGCTAGGTATTTAGAAAACAAGAATGAAGTCACAAAAGAGGACACCAACTTGTTGCCCCCTTCTGTAAATGAAGTTTTTATTTAGCTGATGAAGACTGCATCACTTCCTGCCCTATGGAAGCCCTCAACCATCTGACCATTGGGTTAAAATACATAGCTGGCAACTGGAGTTTAGGTAACTCTTTATGCTGTGTGAATGGAATGGAGAAAAGAGCAGCAGCAAAGGGCTTCAAACTCTTGGCAACTGACAGCATTCATGACCCTCCCCTGGCTTGCCCTCATGCCTCAGTGAAAAGTTGAAACCTTTGCCACTCTACAAAGGCACGTGCAACTCTACAGCATCTTTTCTTCCTTCCTCCCATGTGAGGTTTCTCAGCACACTGGGTCTCAATTTGCAAGAGGCTGTGGGATGACAGAAGCTCTGCTTTTTCAGTACGTGTACTGGTCAGTATTTCACTGAGCTGTTAAATTATGAGCCAGTAGATGCTTTTTGTAGCCCTCCTGTGGCTCTGCCCACCCTGGTTTGGAAGCAAAGGAAAGAGAAAATGAAGCCACTGACACCTTTTATGTTCTTCCCTGATGCAACAACAATCCATCCAGTTTCACTAAATCCTCAGAGAGTCCTCTTTGTGTCTTTCAATATTGCTGTGACTTTCATACTATGATCTACTTTGAATCAACAAGGTCCCAATTCTGCAGTGCATATAAAAGACTGCTGAAACACAGACCAATCACACATCTCAAAAATATCTATAGTACTAAGAATCAGTTTTAACTTAAAATATGCAAATTTCTGTGTACTTAGAGAATCAATCAGGTAGAGCCAATTTACTTCTAGCTGTAAGAAATCTAACATCTGAATTGAGGCAAGTTGAAATGCTCACTGTAAAGGAAAAGTTGCAATGAATAGGAATTCATGTCAACAACTCCTGGGTAAATTGGAAGTAAAATCTCTATGGTGAAAGGAAGAAAAATAGACTAAAACATACTGAAATGCAGGAAACATACTAAAACCACAAAAATGGGGATATATCCAGTATGAGATAGATGAACTGTATGGATTCATTCTGCAGAGGAATCCTAACAAAATTAATAATGGTGCTAGCCAGGCAGAGTATGTAGATGGTTAGAGTTGACATATTTCCAAGATGAATAACACCCTCCTCCTATTCTGTCCACAGTAATATTTGGGAAGATGACTTTTGTTCCTTGTCTTGACTTAATTTTCCTCAGGCCAAAATGAAATAAAAATTAAATCGATGAAAAGACGGCAAGAGAACAAAGAAGGATATGCTGGAAAATGTGGCTTCCAGTCATCCAAGGCAGAAATAGAACACAAGTCAGAATTAAGACCGGGGTGTGGAAAGCCTGCATTTTCCCGCAAAAACTGGAAAATGATCAACGCATTCCTCTCTATAATTCATTGAGATGAAGGTGCTACTGAGACACGAAAAGAAACTTTGGGAGTCTCAGGTATATCAGGGATGTCTTACAGAAATAACTTGTAAGCCACTGAACAGGCTACGTATATAGCAGACACAGTGGTGTTGGCAAGCATCAGTTTCATTGGGAAAAATCAGAAAAGTCTAAACATACATACTAAAGGAGTGACTTTTAGAGAACATTAAACCCCTGAATAAAAGCTAATATTCAGAAATAAAGCAGAATTATTCCACTTTTCAATCACAGACTATTAAAAGAGTAGTATACAACCTCTTTTAGCAAGCAGATAAGCTATTCTGGGAAGGCGCAATAAAACTTCCCAGTCCTCAGAGATCCTTGAAAATATTCAGCCCAGCCATGAAGGGAAAGGGCCATCTAGTCATCACTGTTTTAAAATCAGTGAGCTTCTATCAGTTACACACTGACAAAAAGGATGCTGCTAACCAGAGTTCAAGTTGTAAAGCAGTTTTGCTAGGAAATAACATCTAACACCCCAAAGCAGCTCTGTCCTGTGACTGTCTGGGGGAGACACTGCTAGTATCAGCAACATTTCAACCACTCCAAAAATAGCACATTGGGGGAAACAAGCCCCAGGCAAACACCAGATTAAAAATCCTTTCCAGAGCCTTGCAAATTCCTGATGGGAGAGGCTTGATAATGTCTGGGAGGATTCACTGAACTAGTGGTTTTACTGGCTCACACCTCTGCTTTCATATTAATACACTATCCTGAACTAAAGTAGGCACTGACTTGAAGGAAAAAAAAATCCTTTGGATCCATTATATTCTTTTTTTTTTTCCAACCATGAAACAGTTGTGTAATGTTTCAGTGCAAATTTCTAAAATGAATAATTATATGCTTCAGAGCTTTGCCTTATAATTATGGACACCTTTAGAGAAATCAGATATCCTTGTAGGTTTGGATTAAACTACTTCAGAATGTTTATACAGAGTACAGGCACCTCCTTATGTTATTAAGCCCAAATAACAGCAGACACTGTTCATATATAAAGAAGAAATAAACCTACTCTCTTTTGAGGACAATTTCTGTGGTGATCTTCAGGAGTCCCAACAATTCAAGAGAATCATAGATATTTAAAGTGAAAAGAGCATTCCAGAAAATATCCTTGTTTCCCCAACGCAGTAAATGCAAATGAGAACACTGCATCCTTGTTTCTTCAAGGCAAAAAAACCCCCTTCATGCCAGATGAAAGGAGTTGCTAAATTATAGCTATAGGTTTTTAACAAGAGTTCACAAGATTTCCTTCCTTAAATGCTGTTTAGATAAAGTGCTTTAAAACAGAAATTCACTCTTTCTCAAGTTCAAACGAGATCATAGTTTCCTGTCATTCTAAATTTCTCTGTAGCTCTGTCAAACCACCACTCTTTGCTCTCAGCAATGAGGGTTCACCACACACTAACAACCCAGCCAGGGCCTTGCACACAAGGTGGGATGGCGGGGACACTTCATGTATTTGAGATGCAGCTTTCCATGAATGGGAATGCAAGTATTGCTAAACATGAAGAAAATGTGAGGGAACAATGTCCATGCAAAGCCAGCTGCATTACGTGCTAGTTTCCCTCCCATTTGTTGCTGTACCCATACAGCTGAAACCCAAATCTATATAGCAGAAATTAATAGCCACACAAAGTGAGCAGTTTACCTGAATTACCACTACACAGTGCCAGGAAAGGAATCTGTGGCAGGGTCAACAGTCTCTCTTGCCATGCCATTATGAGAAGAGCTGTAGAGAATCGCCTATTCACCTTTCCATCCTTCCCTATTTCAGAGCAGCAGTTTCACCTCATCCACCAAGTGAGAGGATGGTGGAGCATCAAGGTCTGTAGCATTTGGGAGTAAAAGGTGGGGGGGGGATGAGATTTACTGGAAAGCTGCTCACGTTTAGTTCAAGAAATCCTGTCTGCTTCCAAGGAGATTTCAGAAAAATATCTGTGTTCTGCTGAATAGCTGCAATGGGATTACCTTTAAGGCTTCTCTAATAAACAGCGTTATTAAGTTGTCTGGCTCATACTGAGACTTACGCATATCCACTGGCACTCCCACTTTTTCTTGTTTTTGTTACAAATTTGAATTAGTGTCTATTTGGTGTTGGGTTTCATGTTTTTAAAGAGGATTGTGTTAGGGGAAATTTTTTAGGTGAGAACCTTTGTAAAATTTTGCCTATGTTAAAAAATCCCTTTCTTTCAGCCGACAAAACACGTACTGGAAGGGATTAGAGATACTTTCCAGCACAAATCTGCCAGAAAGTCCAAATCAAGATTTCACAGTTCAAACACTGTCACAAATGACTATAAAGAGCTAAGATTTTACAGGAAAATAAAGTGATCTCAGATTCCTGATTGGCAGTCTGAAAGTCCAGTAGAAACTACAAAGAATGGGCAGGGTTTGAAATGATGTAATTCTTTCAGTTTCTTAAGGTGAGTCATTAAAAATATTTATATTTGAATCATTTTTTTTCTTTTTTTTTTTCTTTAAGTGAACACTCTTAGAGGGCATTGACTAGAATGTTCTGAATTTGACAGAAAGACACTATAGAAGTAAATTAAAAAAATGCCTCATTACATTCAAAAAGATCTTGATAAAACCCCTTGAAAATCAAAAACAAATAAATACTTGTGGTATCCTAACACTGAAAAGCATTATAATAACACAGACGAAGAATTGTTAAAACATTGGAAAGATTTGCCTGCATTAAATCAATCCAGGGAAATGACACAAACCCCTGGAGATACTGTATCCAGGGGAAACAGTTTCAAACTATAACAGAGGTTATTTAGATTGGATATAATAAAAGGTTTTTTTGTTTGTTTGTTTGTTTTTTAACAATAAGGGTAGTGAAGCACTGGCACAGGTTTCCCAGAGAGGAGGTGGATGCCCCATCCCTGGAGACACTCAAGTTCAGGCTGGATGGGGTTTTGAGCACCTGATGTAGCTGTAGGTATCCCTGTTCATTGCAGGAGAATTGGATTAGGTGGCCTTTAAGGGCGCTTTCCAACTCAAACGATTCTATGATTCTATTATAAGGTTTTATTGAAGGAAATTCCCTATGATACTATATTTAAAGGACCTGTGCACTTGTGGAATATTCTGCTGTATAAACTGGGATAATAAGGAAGGCTGTGGCTGTGTCAGCAATGCTGTAATCTTCAACATTAGTCTCATCTACTTGTGGCAGGAGGAAAACAGGCTCTGACTCCAGCACGACAACTGCCAACAAATTTTAGTGCAAAACAATTTGTTTTTCCTCTTTAATGGATTGATTCTCTTCCTCTCTTGGAAGCAGAACCTTTTGTTGACTCTAAGAGATGTCTACTTTGAATAGTTTCATGTGGCACTACTAAAGGAGGCAGAGCTCTTAACAACTTCAAAAGCTCTTTTTACTTCAATTTGGATTGCTAGGCTTACAGGAGGAGATGATTTTTAAATACTTGCCCTCAGTTAAAATGTTGGTAGACATTTGGATATAGAGCCAGGACCCTAAACTGATGAATTTTTAGGCAAAGTTCTTTCCTGATTATTTTTGTCTTAGAGAAACAAGGAACACATTGATTTTTCATTGGGGTCTCCAGTCTGATATGTGGGACTTCATATAAAGCTGGAGAATATTAATACTGCACAAGAAACCTGTGTGGGTTTTGTTTTTCACATGGGAAATAGCATAGATGAATTTTAAAACTGCAATAAAAATAATTGAGAAATTGCCAAGACTTGTAGCAATCATCTGAGGATTTAACTCACTGGGCAAATACCCTTGAAACTCCCATTATGGTTTGTGAATTAGTCATTGCCTTACTTTCTTACAGATATCATCACTACAAATAAAAAAATTGAATCCCTGGGGAGATCAGATGTTTCTGGTCTCTGTTCTCTGCGGCCTTTTTTTTTTTCTGGGAGCGCATGGGTTTCATGCTCAATTTTTTGGAAACAGAAGAAAGGGCCTTGAAGTTTACTGCATCAACCAGCCTCCTGTTTTCTGAATATACACTTGACCTTTCCTACCTACCTTGTAGAAGGAGTTCAAATACAAGAAGACACACTTAGACAGACTTATACTTTCTGCTCAGCATTTTATATTGCAAGAAGTTTTATTGCTTTTGGTTGGACTACTCAGGAGGCAAACTGTTTTTTACTACTTCTTAGTGCCATCAAAATCTCACCCTACACATATCTAGTGTTGTATCAAATATCCTCTACATTATCTGTTCATCCTGAAGATGCCAATAATCATGGAAAATACATCCTGAAACCCCGTGATTCTGAGGCTTAAGGACACATTTAAATTGTTTCTCTTCTGCACACAGCATAAGGTTAAATCATTCTTTTTCCAGTTGCATTGGAAAATCTACTCATACCCAGATTTTCTGTGTTTTTCTAGTGACTCCCAGTGGGCGTCACCACACCAGCATCACCTCTGAATTTCCAGGCAAAGATACGAGGCCTTGAGGTAAAAGAGCTGCTCAAGGGAAGGAGTCCTTTTTTGGGGGGATAACTCCTTTCAAAACAACGTTACTATTATATTTGAAAGTACAGAGAATTGCTGTTCAGAATTCATTTTCACTAACTCCTCCATATGAATATGTAAACAAACAAACAGTGGAAGAGAATGTAAAATAAAACACAAGTAGAATTTCCAGAAGCACTTCAGGAATATGGGTCTGTATATCTCACTTTAAAGAATAACCACTCTAAAAATCATCTTCAAAAACTTTGTGTTTGTGATCCAAACTTTCATTGGTTGACCTGTCATTCAAGCTGAATGGAGTACAAGGAGTGAGTCACTTTTGAAAGCAGTTCAGCATTTTTACTCATTTTTCTCTGTATATTTACAGACAAAGTTTTATATATTGTGCTGTCTGATATTTTTGCATCTTTCTTGCAGATATTGCCATAGACAAAATACTACAGCTGTTCATTCAGAGCTGGGCAGGGTGAATGTGTTAGGAGCATTATGGCAAGAAAGTGGAAACAAAGTGGTTATATTTAATTGCAGAAGCAAATGGATAACTTTTTCATATTAAGAAATACTTTCTCCCAAGGGAAAGAAGTTGGCTATCATCAAAAGAAGCCAGGAACAATCACTAGCTGTGATAAATTAATATAAAAAGTTGGAAAAAGAAGAGAATGTTGCTAAAAATTCTTTTGCTGTAATTCAAAGTGTCAAGATGCAAAACTCAGCAGGACCGTTCTGATATCTGATCAGGCTTAGGAAGCTCTGATGACCTTTCTCATTCTTTTTTCTGTGAGAAGGATGGAAAGTCATAAGTATGAGTAATAGAAATATCTTCCACCCGAAGGACTCTAAGTCCAGTCCTTTTTTAGATGTGCTAAAAATTTCTCTCTCTGTTCCTCACAACCCGTTTACATTCCCAATCTTCATGTGGTGTCTATTAGCAAGAGCATAAATATGGAATGCTAAATCTCTGTGTATCCCAAGCTATCTGCAGCCATGAAGGATTCAGGAAAAATTAAACAAGAGAGTAGGCATGCTTCCAGAAATAACACAGCTTTAACAAACACATTAAATATTTATAGAACATATAAAGAACAAAGGAAATGCAGCATTTCCTCTATGTACAACTTATATCAGTGTTTCAGGAATACCCAGTCCCCTTCCATGTCACTACCCTGAGGAGGCGGACCACAGCCAAAACAACTAACAAACTGTCTCAGATTAACCTGGTTTTGTGAAGAATACCACATTCCACTGACATACCAAATGCAAGCTAGAAGTGCTTTGTTAGTCTAGGTAAGCTTTTTAAAAAGGAATCTTCCAGTAAACCTTTTGGCTGTGGAAAGTTGAGGCTTACTAATAGCAAAACCTGCAGTGGTGAAGCAATTGCTTATCGCATTTTATAACCAAATAATATTAACTGAATATGCAAAGTGTTCATTGCTATAACAGCAACTACCGAGGCAATGGAACCTACAGGAAAAGGATGGTTATGGGTCCAAGGACCTGAGCTGATTGATTTTTTCTGCTATCAAAGGTTTAACAAATGTCAAAATCACTTGATTATTTATCTCAGTGCTAAAGTTTCCAGGTTTTTTTTTGTTGTTTGTTTGTTTAAATTTAGCTCTGTTAACATTTTTAATAATTAAGCTTTTGTACTTCAAGATTTAAGTCATGATCTATTAGAGATGCAGATAAGGCCAACTGTGGAAAGTGAATTACTTTACATTTACATGTTGCAGAGTTCTTGTATAGCCTCCAGAAGTGCTTGTGGTGGGAGGTAGGCTGCTGGAGCAAAGGTACCGTGATTCAAGTCTGAATAGCAATGTACACCCTTTTCTGCGTCTGTTAAATGAAGCATAGAAACAACTCTAATTTGAAAAAAAAGTCACTCGGTAGAATGAGGAAAGTGTCGATCGTTTTCTCAGTTATGGAGTTCATCAAGATATCATCTATTCAAATAGCAAATGAAAATGAACTCTCGAGTGAGAGGGAAGAGACCCAAGCTTGCACAGAAAGACTTCTTAGGGTGTATGGGTCAAGGCTACTGCTCTTGATGGTGAAAAAAGGATGAAGTTTACGAATTTCAGGGTACCTCTCTGAATCTTTTCTACATATTCAAATTCTCAGCAATCCAGATTCCTGCAGTTTATGGGAAGATATCCAACACTATAGGGCCCTGAAACCATGCTGGAGATTGCTCTCTCTGACAAGTCTGAGAGGATCAGCTACAGATAGTTCTTTTGCCCACTCCTCCCCTCCTCCCTCTCACCTGACAAGGTAACTCTGCTTATACAACAAGACTAATTTCATGCAAAGCAGCTCCTCAGCTTTTGCTGAGTTATGCTAAAGTCTAGAATGTGTGACAGGCCAAATACAATTTCTTAACTCTACTGTCAAGGCACTGCTTCAGATCCGGAAAAAGAGACTCATTTACACTTTTGAAATATACCTATAATAGTGAACCAGGTGTATCTGAAAGTCTTACTATTACAAGTAGAGGAGAATAATCTATTATCCTTTATTTTTCATTACAGGAAGGAAAAAGAGAAAAAAAAAGAGGAAAAAGAAAGAGGAAAAGAGAAATAGAGAAATGGAGAAAAAGAGAAAAGAAATAATAAAAAAAGAGAAAAAAAAAGAAAGAAAAAAAAGGCTAAAAACCACATCACCAAAGAAGCCAAATCTTCTACAAATGTTCACTCTTCACACAGGATAAAAACTGAAGGTAGATGCTCTTTTCTCTCAGATAACAATCCCTCACACCCAGCAAGTCACTGAAAGGGACCCTAAGAATCCATTTGTCAACCAGAGACTGTTGCACTAGGAGGCTGGAGATAGTGAGCTTCTCCCAGTGCTCTCTGCTTAGCTGGTGCTCTGTGCTGAGCCTTCTGCAAATCTAGGGACAGTGCAGCTGTTCAAAGCTCGAGTCTCGCACCGGAGCTTTCTTACAATTCCCAACCTTAAAAAAAATGACCGAAAAAGGAGAAAAGATAAACTGAAGCCAAAAGCTGACCTACAGCGAGAACCTTGAGCTTCTTTTTAATATATCTAAAAATGAATATGGAAAGAATTACAAGAAATAACTATTTAATTTTTCATGCAAGTCAAAGATTATATACACATGTACTTAAAAATATCTTTTGCATGGGCTAATGGAAATCTTTAGGCAACTTTAATTTAGCTGCTGTTAACATTGCTGCTACAACAAACTCGAGTGCAAAGTGCATTGTAAATACTAGAGCTGTTTATAACCTGAAGGGCAAATTCAAATCCTGTTTAATTTCCTCACCGTTGTTCATAAAACAGTCATTTCAAGAATAGAAGCATGATGAGCAAACATAGCAAATCTCTCACTTTTATCACCGCATCAGAACAAACCAGCCCTCTTTTCCAGCTTCATTACCATTTTTGGAAGTGAGAGAAAATGTTACTCCTAATGATAGAGAGGGACTTCTGACAATCCAGAGCTGCCCGGGCTTAACAAGTCTCTCTCAGATGTCACAAATTATTTGTGTTATACTTCTCACACTGAAAGCCATGAGTGGCTGTTCGCTGCCCTACCCTGCTGATTGGCAAGGCAGCACAGCAGAGTTGTGGCTGTTGGTGCAGAGGCTACTGGCATTTGAGAGCAGGAGAACCCAAGGGACCCAGCGGAGAAGTCAACACTTTTTCTGACAAAAATGAGTAGTTGCTAAAAATAACTGGTTGTACATATTCACAGGGCCTGGAGCTCCATGCCTGTTTGTGAATGATTCACACGCACGGAAAGAAGCCAGATTCATGGATGCATGAGGTCGTTGCAGTTAGGTCATGGGCTGCACTCCTCACACTGAATTGTGTAAAGAATGTTCTGTACAACAGATATGGATGGAAATAATTTATCAAATTATTGAAAAATAGCTTTTTCATTTAGAAATATCATAGAAGATCTGGGATGTTTGAAAACTATTACAAAAAAAAAAAAAAAAAAAAAAAAAAGAGAGAGAGAACGATAATATTGGGCCAAATTTGGGTTTTAGATTCTCTTTACACCTAACAGGCATAACCTCAATAATTTCTGTCTGTCTATTCAACTGTTAAAAGTTCTTAAAGTACTCTGTCCACTTGCCTATTTGTCATTCGCCATTTTTCAGTCAAACTTGTCACTTTTATTCTAGCTCAAGGAAATATTATTTTCTTCCTTACTGAGGATATTGATGGACCACTTGGTTGGTGATTAGATCTGCAATCAGTGCCTTTTAGCAAACTGAAGGAAAGAGAACTATTAAAATAATGATGAAGATTTAGTTAAAAGTTAAAAGTATGAGTTCATTTGAAAACTGTTATTCTTTAGGTAAACTTTGAGAAGTACTTATAGAAGAGGCACGTTTTGTTATCCATTTATTATACTCTGCTTGTGTTAAGCCTAAATTGACTGGATTAAGAACAGATTTCCAGCTTCTAAAAAGATGCAAAGCAGGGAAGCAAAGTTGGAAAGAAAATCATCCATAGGAGATAAAATATAATTTGCAGCTCTTATTTTCCTTTCTGTCCACGATCAAACTCTATTTAGTTGACAATATGGCTTTTTCTATCCAGTTCTCAATTGTTTGGGATGCCCCTGTGAGGTCACAGCCTGTATCTTTATGATGTTGCTTTGTTGCCATGGCCATGTGTCTGCAATCCTGGACCTGGGAATTCTGGACCTGGCATGCCCGGGTCCAAATGGAAACTTGATTGTGAGGGTTATATAGCCTTTATTTAGCCACTGACGATACTAAGAAACAGCAAATGTATCAAGAAAAATGGTGTGTGAAAAGAAGACCGAATCACTTCCAGAAGTACATACTTCAAAGTCTACTCCAACAGACAAAAGGCCCTCAGCAATTTGTTACTACTGGGGGGCTCGAAGGAGATGGATGTCTCCTGAGAAACGGTGATGCTGCAGCTGACTGCGCCAGAGGAACATGCTGAGAGGCACTGGGCTGAAAATGGTATCTCGCTCCTGGAAAAAGACCAACTCAAGTGTATTAAATACATGCAGCTGTAGGTGTAAGTCATCAGATACTGGGAGCCAGCAAAATGCTATTGCTGCATTTTCTCCTTCCTAAATCACATGCACAAAATTGTTCCCCAGGAGGAGGAACTGTAAATATGGTGGTCAAAAAAGAATATTGTCACCCAGCACGCATGTTCACTGGAGTCTATGTAATGGCACCTCTGAAGTAATAAAAAAATGAAACAAAAAACATAGCCCCCATATGATGAAAACAAAACATAGAATAGATTATGAATGACAGTTAGGTTTACTATCTCCAATACGTCATGGATTTCTTGGTGTATAACGATCTGCAGATGGCTGCTTATAATGGTAGGTTAAATACAAACAGCGAACCTCTGAACTGTGTGCTCCTTGTTTGCAACTGCTTGCAGTTTTTGAATCACATACAGTATGAGTAGCCTGGGTAAAATTCTGACCCCTGATTAATCAGCACGAGTGCTGGTGCTGAGCCTCTGTAAGGCCAGCATCACTCACCTTCTGCTAATTCTGAAAGCATCCTGCAATGTGTTTAAATAAATCCTTGAGTTCTGCAGAGATGCATGCGTACAGATATTTATATCCTCTCTGTTGATGTGAGAAGAATGACCAGATTAGTAATAAAAAAACCCAAACAACATGCACCACTTTTTGACAGCTACTCTGTTAGTCCAGGTCACAGACACAGCATGAGTTCAGGCAGTATTTCAAAGAAACATTGTTTGAAAGCCACGGCTCCTCTCTGTCCAGACCCATTAGCAGGAGAGACTATTGTCCCTGAGAGATGGCGCCTGCAGACACTAAAGTGCAGGAGAAGCCAGGGACCCACTGTTAGAGACCACGCACAGATACTGCCCTGTGTCCTGTGCAGGTGATGCCTGTGTTGCGCACCCCAGAGCCCAGGCAGAAGGGGAAGCGGCTTGCACTGAGGATGAAAAACTCTAGGAACAGGATTCTGCACACCTTTTTTAAACATGCAGGTTTGTTTGAGGCTATTAAACTGCTACTTCATAGCCTAAAGATACCAGTATCTGACTGGGATGTTTAAAAACAGTGACTGGAAAGAACCATCACAGCAGTGCTTGCAGAATGGCTAATGTCTTGAAATGAGCTATGCTGAAGAAACTGGAAATAGGGTTATAATGTTTTATACTGTACTTATTTTTATGATCCCTGCAGAGCATATTGGAACCAGCTGTGCCATTTTTGAACACAAGGGAAATGTGATGGACCTATTTATTAAAGGGGGTTAAGAGCCCCAGGTGGTCTGGAGATTTAAAGGCCAGGAAATACCAGAGACAAATGAGAAAACAGGACGATCTAAGCCATACCAGTTGAAATAGATTCTGATGATAAGGCACAGCTTTATGTCTTACAGTCTAAGATGGATACGTCACGGTAGAGACAGCATTACTGAATGGTATTACAAGCAATAATTACACAGACCCTTTCCAAAGGTTATGTGCCTTCCCACTTCAGATTTGCCCATCCTTATTATATGCTGCTAAAACACTGCAGGTTTTCTAAAAGTATAGAAATACTCAGGATTTTTATAAAGTAGTAACAACTCATAGACCTCATGCAAGAGTGATTCTTTGCCTGGAATTGAACCCTGAGGAGTCCCAGCACATTCAGTTCAACATGGAAACATGGAGACAAGTTCAGCTTTCACATAGTGCATGGATGTTGCTGCTTAATACTAAAAATCAGGCTTTCTAACGGTCTTATTCTGTGGAAAACTCACATGGAAGAGGGAGGCTTTTAGAACGTGGTCTAGTCCGTTATGCATCTGTCGGTCATCTTTTTCTGGAACTTGATGTATTTTGCTGATCTGGAACTTGAACTTAATCATTTATTCTTATTACATAGGGAATTGTTTAGCAAGACAATTGCAAATGCTTCCAAAGGACCTAAAGATCATCACTGCTACATCCTTTGTTAAAACAATTCCAAGTTTATACTGTCCACTATATTTGGACAGTAAAATAAATACAAACTCCATGTATGTCAACTGATTTCAGAGCTCATTTTGGAAGGCAACAGCATCTTGCTGAATTTTATGCTGCTTAGTCTCCCTTGAACTCAGCTAAGTGTTCTGGGTAAATAAATACTAAAAGAAAGGCTAGTATTTGGCCAAACTGAAGGCGATGGGAAAGCTGCCACCCACTTCAATGAGGCCATGGTTTCATGGCAAATATCTTAACTGCCCACACATGCATAATGATGCACACAAATCTCAGCGTCTGGCCTGCTCCACGGGTGTACCTGCTGCAGGCTGCTTGTTTGTTTGTAAACAGACTCGGAGCAGCATCTACAGCGGTTTTCATTAAGCACATCAGCAACAGACCATTATCACTCCCACATGCAAGAGGTATTGGCATACTGCAACATACCCAGAATGTCCAGCTGATGACTCATTTTTGTATTCTCTGCAAACAGCACCGCATGGCTGACAGTCAATAAATAAAGCCTAGTTATAGTGGAGTGAGAGTGCTCAACATACTCCCTCCAGAAGAGGGAGGAGTTACAGCTGCTAGATGAGAAGTGGAGTCTCTGATATTTGTTGCAGAGGGAGAATTCTGTAAAAAACATTAACTACAAAAGTATGCAGCCATGTGAATACAGCCGAGCTGTCCCAAAACCACAACCCTGGCACCTCCAAGGAAGTGTCCTGCTGGCACCAGCTGGAAACAGTGGCCCCTGGAAACCTCTGATGCAGGGCAGCCCTCTGGGTACGATGACAGCAGGGGAGAGAAATCCACCCCAGGCACTGCTCTCTTAAACCTAGATGGTATTTTGATCAGTGTTTCAATGTAAATGTATACTTCGCCAAAACACACTTTCATTCTGAATAGCTTGAAGAAGAAATTCGTTTTCAGACATATATAGCACCAAGTTAATTCTTTCAAGTAAAAAATGGTTCTAGCAGTAATTTGTTCTGAAAAGTGCTTGTACGCTCGATTTACACCACTGACAAATGCAGAATCAATCCTTCTTATATATTACTGCTGTTTAGTAATTGCTTCCTGAAATAATCGAGCAGTTATTTTCCTTCCAGACATTTTAAACCAGCTGCCCAGATATTGCAATTTCATACTGGAGCTCTCTGTGCAGGCTGTGACAAATAGGCTGATGTTCTGGATGATGAAAAAGCTTCTTGGTCTCAAGACTACCTTGCTCACAACAGACAAAAATTAATCCTCTGCCCTTTTCATGGTGGGAACTTGTTATGAGTTTAACTCTTTACCCGTCTGGAAGAATTATTATGCTAACATCCTCACAATATTTTTTTGTGTGTGAATAAGTGCTTCCTGATCATAGCTAGGCAAGATATTTGTGTTAAAACACTGTAGATTTTATAAAGCTGTCTATAAAATGGGACAAGAAAATGAAAGCAGAATGAAAATAAAATAATGAGTAGCAATGAAAACCATTTGGATAACAAGAATCTTTTATAACTCAGCATGGTCATCTTTTAAGTTTATAATAGCATTTTGTTTTTAACATAAAATGATATTAGGTAAAGGTCCTGAGAACCTCATCAGCCTGGCTTCTGTGAGAAAGGAACCTATCCAAACTGAGATCTGAAGATTTACATAGCATGGGTTTGCTCCTCTCCCACCCCGCAGTAACCTCAACAGCTACAGGGACATTGCTGAAACAGACACCCTCAGGGTGGGGGAAAGAAATCAGGTTGCCTATACAGCATCTGTGCATATTAGAAAAATAATAAGAATGAACAAATACAAATCAATAACATTTAATGCAAATTAAATGAAATATATACTCCCATATTTTAGCAAAGTCTTTAAATGAAGTTGTAAGGACTGTGGGAACTATCAGAGTATTAGTTCTTTAGTTCTTTTTTTTTTTTTTTTTTTTTGCCAAAAGGAAACCAAGCTCATTGCTATTTACTTTTAGCAGGCTGCTATTAAGCTTATCTGTATTTTAACCATAACCTTACTATTTGCAGTAATTCTAAATAGCCTACTGATCTTGAATACCTTAAACGCACATAACAAAATGACAATTTAAATGATTAGTGGTTAAAAAAATATGAAGCACTATTACCCAGAACTTTTACCAAAGAGGGTAAATAACATATCTGAGAAACAAAATGCATGCACCTAATCCTGCTTTCCATAATCCCTAGTCAACTGGTGAGCCTTTCTCAGAACGCAGGCTGGGAGAGAAGGGAGAAAACTGCTCTAAATCAAGAAGAGTTGGCTGTTTAGTTTTTTCCTTCCCTTTTGCTCCCACAACACTTACAGCAGGAGAGCATGTCTTCTTCAGTTGATCCCACACAGACAGGGGGATTTGAGATATTGAGACTATCCCTTCAATCAAATACAAAAAATCATCTCAATGTCAGCTCTGCTGTTGCCTCAAGAAGTGAAGAAGCTGATATTGTGAAAATAATTTGTGATGACACTATGGCTTCAGGAAGTTGACCAAACTGTGGTCTGATAGCCATGGTTGATGGCCATAATCTATAGCTAGTTTCAGTTTGTGATCACCAGCTAATGCCACCTAATTTCATCCTCATAGTAATTATTTCACAGTTCAGGCTAAACTTTATTCACATTTACACGCATAGCCCTGACATAAATGTGATATGCACATCAGGTTAAAAAGATATTGGACTTCCTATTTCAGATGTCCTGAAAATGATCCAACCTATAAATGTTTCTTCATTTTCAGTATATTTTTGGACTTTCAAATGATTTCCCAGTCATACAGGTAAAAGAAGAACAGCTGCAGGGTGATGCTGAAACTAAGCTAACCTCCCTGACTAATGAAGTGTTAGCCAAGCCTGCAGGTAGTGTCTCTTTCCAAAGGATTGTGTAGACATGATCCACAAGAGATGTTTCTTTCAAGACTTCCTCTGCTCTCCTGAACCACAACAAACCCTGTAAGAATCTTCAAACCTATAACAACCTTACAAAGAATGATCTCCAATGATTCTATTAAGAAGAGCTGGGTGTCTGTTGGAAGGATGAAGAAAGCTTTAACATACCCTAAGGACTGAGACCGCAGAAAGAACTTTAATCCCCAGAGAAGACTATAAAGAAGAGAAAATAGTAAAAAGCCCTCTTTTCTCTGAATTTTTTGGTGGGAATCAATGCTCAGCGATAAGCAGCTTGGAAAAGGGGAGGTGGGTAGCAGTAGAAAAAAATGGAAAAAAAATAAATAAAGGCTATAATTCATAAGAATCCTTCCTTAAAATATCAGAAAGGGGAAAAAATACAGCAAAGACTTCACTTCCTAAATAATCTTTCTGGCTTTGAGTAGCAATAAAATGTCTAAGAGGAGCAGCACTAGCAGAAGCCCTTTTCTTATTCCACCATCTCCCACTTCTTGCTCAGTGTCACTTAACAGCCCCGACAGAGAACGAAACTCTTCCCAGGTACTTCTCTTCCCTGGCTAATGTCCAGCTGAGAGTTCATCCTGCTGCTGCAGAGTTATTGAAGGAGAAGCAGTCTAAAACTTATTACTACAAAACAGTCTTTGGACAGTCCCCAGCAATGACTAAAACAAAAACAAACAAAACACAAGAACAACTGAAAAATCTTTTTTTAGACTTTGCTGAATCCTGAAATTTTTATAAGATTGCTTCTTTGTAAAAATAATACCATATACTTCCATTGAAGTTAGCATGAATGCTATTTTGATACTCGCTTCTCAGGCTCAGACCCAAATAACAGTGTTGATTATAACGCATACAGCAATTAAAAGAATATTAACAAATTAAATGTACAAAATTGTTAGGCAACCAATACTTTACAAAATCCTGAAAATATACCATCTTGCAAACAAGGAGAAATACAACCCAGTGGTGGTAAAAGCTGTCAGAACTGAGTATTTTTGCTAGGCGGGTTTAGAGATCTTCCCTTTGTCTGAACATAAAAGCAAAAGTTGCTCACATTTTTGCCAGTTCAGTACAATTCAGCTAAGAGCAATAATACTACAATCTCCAGCAAGATAAATCAAAAAGGAAAATCTCCTAATTGCACTACAGGCGAGGAAGGAAATTATGAACACTCCTATTTGCTTACCTTTTTTTGCTCTTAAGGATTAGGCACATAAATTGGATCGAAACAAAAAGCTGCTGAACGCTATCAGATGGTTTCTTCAAAATGGGAAGAAATATTTTCTATAGGTCTTTCTGCATTTCAGAAGAGGCACAAGGAGGGTGGGGCCTTTGCTCACCAATAATTTTCCTCATCTGTTAATGGAACAAACTTCATCCTGCAGATAACTCGTAGCTAAACATGGATCTGTTGTTTTCATGATCCTTGAAGTACATGTTGTCCTGGGCGAATGGTCTCTGAATCTATTGGACAGAATTTGCAGTCCTACTGTCTGTTTATGCCTTATGATTTAGATTTAAAAGTATACAAGCATACTGTATATTTTGTATTTCTACAAAATTACAAGTTTATCTTTCTGGCTTAAGTGCAAAAGTCTTATTCCCTCAACCTGCACATGTATAAATGTCTGTGCCCCTCAAACCCAGTGGTAGTCACAAGAGGAAATGATGGCTTTTCCTCTGACCTCCAAGATTTTGCATCAGGTCATGTGCTCAGCCTCAGATCCATTTGTAAATACTTGGACACCTCACAAGGCAGAAAAAAGATTTCAAGTAAACACACACTGCAGGGCCAGACAGCATAAGAATGGTCAGACTTTAATCTGTGACTGTCATGCTACTGATATCTGTAGAAGATTTATATGCTTTACAGTTCCTCTTTACAATAGCAGTGCACTGTCCTCTTTACATCATCTGCTAATTTACGGCACAATTGCAATAGTCAGTAATGTGGCATATTTATGTGCAGTTTAACACCTGACAAAACAGCTTCAAGAACTGCTTTGGATCTAAATCCAATATAAACAGTATAGCCTGCCATTTAATGCTTAGAAACATTTACACAATAAACATTAACAATGAAGTCCCTTCACTCTCTTTTGGACATTGCTTTAAGAAGCATGCTAATTTTGATGTTCATGAAAGTGACAGAAATAATATGCAATTTTGACACTCATTCAAGATATATTCCTTTTGAATAGGGAAGGGCTAATTTTCACAATTCCATCTTCTTTGGGAGCAGTGTTTTGAAACTTTAGATTTTTATCATCATTTCATAATACCTTTTAAATTACGGTTTGTTACAGATATGTAGAAGCTTAAAAGTCAGACAAAAATGTAAAATAAATACTATAATCTTCATCTCTCTTGCTCTTTCATGTTTATGTATCACATAGCAATAGATTCTGATTGCTGATTTCTGATTTCTAAAAAATGTCTTCCAAATATTTTCTATCCTTAATTATTGATCTAGGGCTCCTTTGTGAAGAATATAAGAAAATTATACCTGTAGAAATCTCTGAAACGTAACTTGTACAAATGGTTCAGAGGAACCTAAGGTATAATTCACTCTACTGACTGGTCAGTTATCAGTTCCAAGTCACTTTATCGATACAAGCAATTATTATGGATTCAAAAATTGTTTCCCACAATTATGTAACATTTGCTCTAAAGCAGTCATTGTTCTCATTATGCTGAGGGGCCAAGGAAAGGGATTTCCACAGGAAAGAGATTCAGGCATAGCCAGAGATGCTTAATCCAAAAGCCACAATAAATATTATTCAGGTCTGACTATGATGCTTCTGAAGCTAGTTAGTTGTGGAAGTTATTCAGTCACTGAAACACCAACAGATTGAGAAGTTCACCATCTGTCAGGCTACCACTGAGTGGAGACCAGTGTAGTAGACAGCATGGGTTAAAGGGGCTAAACTAACAAAAAGCAAATAATAAAAAGCAGATTCTATTTCTATAAACACAGAATAGTGCCAACTGGTGACTTCATGTCTATGGAAAAGTTTAAGTATTCCTGCCTAAATTAAGCCTTGAAGATTTTATTTGAAATTATGTTTTCTAAAATATTTAGTAGGGCAACCGGAATTGTGCCATGGGTGGGGTAAGAAAGCCCTGAGTGCAAGCAAAGGGGAAATGCCAGCCCTTCTTGGGGTGAGCATAAGTAATGATAGCAATTGCCAGGTTTGTGGCTGAATACAGAAACCCATCCTATGGACACCATCAGTACAGCTGCTGTGCTAGGCCAAGCAGTAAAATTTTAAATGCCTCATTTCCATGTTAGCTATATCCCACATATTTCTGCTGAGGAAGAGGAAATTGTGGAGAAAGCTGGGACGCAGATCCAAAATGTAGAGCAGTTTCCCTGGAGTTCAAGGCAGAGACGACTGAGCCCCAGGGGAACTGCACTCTCCAAGTCACCCATGCAGAAAGCCTGGCCACCTGCCCGTGCAGATTTGCTCTGCAGCACTGAGGCTGTTCTAAGAGCAAGAGGCTCTCAGGAGTTTCTGTTTCATCCTTGTACTGGAGGTCCTGTCTGTCTTTCTCAGTGTTAAGTTACACTTTCATGCTCACCATGTTTCCATGGGCCTGTAGTCACAGGCTCTGCAGCTTCAGAAGAGCACACCATGTGGTCTCCTTCACAAATGGAGACCCATACCCCTAGGAGAGCCTACAAGCCCCACTCCCCCTAAGGTGTTGCTTCCTTTCATAAAGTACTCAGAAATGCTTGGGTTTAGATTTGGATTGGAACAGCACCAAAAGAACTGGACCCAAAATCCTCCAACAAAAGAGGATTGCATTTCATCATCCATTCCAAGATCAACAGCTGGGAGTTAGCTGCTGCCAGTACTGTTTGCTGGTGGATTCACCCTGGGAATTATTTCTGGGGAACAGCTCCAAGAAAGACAGGGCAGCTCAGGGAGGAAGAACTGTCTGAAATGGCACAGGGAAGAGGATTTTTTTTTTTAATAATCACTCTTCTCAATAAAAAAAAAGGACTTTATTTAAGCAAACAGCTCTGTATTTGCTACCAAGTCTCCACTGCATATGTAGCCAGAGTGTAAAATACAAGAACTATAGCTCCTTCCCACACAACCTCCCCAAGAACATCCTCCCTCAAATTTGAATTAATTCAAACTAGGAATGCAAGTCAAGCCAAATATAATTTCTTGGTATCTGTTCCACTCTCAGTAAGAGAGGTTAATCCTCCTTCCTCCCAAGCTATTTTCTCCTCTAAGCTTCTTATCACCTTCTACACCATTCACAATATGGAGACACAGCTTTCATACATCTCTAAACTCTGCTGCTGCTAGTGGTGTGAGGAGATTGCATTATAGAAATGCAGTTTGTTTAAAAAAAATTTAAAATGAACTACGGAAATAATACGAAGGAAAGATGATGAACAGTCACAGCCACTGTCATCATTTTTAGAACAATTTTGTAGAGTATTAAGAATGGTCCATAAAGGAGGCAGCTATACAGAAACTTTCTTGGGAGCTGGATCATCAGAAGAGAAAATGGAATTCATAGGGGAGAGCTATGACTTTACTGCATGCCAAATTAAATGTAAATTCATTTCTTTTAGTTAGTTTTCTCATGATAATATCTTCTCTTCAGAATATAAGAAACAAAACTGTTTTAAATTAGTTGGAGCTATATTTCACAACATGTGGCAAAGACTAGGAAGGAAGAAAGCTTTTTTATTTTTGCTTTTTTTTTTTTAACCTTTAAATGAACCACAAAATGGAGACTACAAATACCTTGAGCCATGCAAGACAATGCATGCCTATCCACGGTAGCCACAGATACCTTACACAGACAGACACCAAGAAAGTGAAAACTCAATTACATAATAGCTTTCCTTGGCGCCTAAGAAGTCAGTGCTTTTTAGAGATTTTAAGTTTACAGCCAGGTTAATGAGTTTACAGCTTATTTTTTTAGAGCAAATGGATAAAAAGGTAGACTGGTAGAAGCACCATCAGAATCCTCAACATTCTCTTTCAAAGAGTTGAAGACAAAGTTTTTGATTTTAGGAGACTTTTCAGTCATTGAAAACAGAATCTGAAGGGCCATGTTTTTTAAAATCAGAATGAAGACAAATCCTCATAGTGGTCCAGGTTAGAGCGGGCTGCTCACAGACTGAATCTAGATTGAGAATGACATTTGGAGGCAGATCTCTAGTAGCATATGGGGCCAAACCAAAACGTCAGATGGAAGCAACTTCTCCAAGGTTTGGAATGAACTAAAATGTAGATGAGGACCTACGGCCTGTTTCTTACACCCATATATAAGTTACAGCTTTCATCAACATGCTATTGCACCATCTGTAATTTGCCTTTTTCCCCAGAATCTCTGCTCTCCATACGGGAACCCATCAAAAAGTTGCCACTGATAAGTTATGTTCAGCTAACACCTCCATTACTCATAAGGAAGGCTCAGAAACAGATTGTCCTTGATGGTATGAACATTTTACATTGTCAACATAGCCAGAAGACAATGTTTATGTGCAAAGGAACTCTATGCTGTCACTCAAGGTTCAGCAGTTTAATGGCATCCTTTCATGTTCAAAAGCACTGCCAGCACCTGTTAGAAAAGATTTATCTTACCTTTGCGATCTATCCATGCCACCTGATCCTCTGCTATGACGAATGAAAACATGACCTTTTTAATTCTCTTATCGTATGAGACAGAGCAGCTGTCTCACATTTTTGAAACATGTTTATACTATCTAAATTAATCTAAATCTAATTACAAGTACTTTGGCTTGAAAAAAAAAAAGTTTCCACAGAAATTACAGCTGTTGGATGTAACTGTAATATTCTGACAAAAAAAAAAAAAATACTGCATGTCTAAAAAAGTATTGGTGAACAAAAGGATGAAGTATTTGCTCAGCAAAACAAATATGTCTGTGGAAAGGAGGTTGCAGCAGTTTCTCCAAATGACGGTGCTGTTTCCAGCTCTACTTCTGCACTAAAAGAATTACTTGACATAGACTGCATCAACATTCAAGGAAAATGGCATAAGAATAGTTATGAAGGGATGAAGGCCCCACAGCTTGGCACACCCAAAAGGGACAACTGCTAGTTTTGATGACTCCCCAGAGCTCCTCTCTGCCCCCTAAACAAAAGCTGTCCTATCAAGAGGTCAAGGCTCTGAATGCAGCCTATAGGCACCTTCTGTGTTTGCAGTTGGTTTAGGTGTTTGCCTTGGATGGCATTTCCTCAGCTGCAAAAGACTGCAGACCTAGTCAGGGGGAGCCCTTCAACCTGATGCATCTGGAGAAACATTTATATTATTTGTCATGGTGATTTAGTTCTGTTACCAACAAACTAAAAACAGGAATAATTTTGATTCACAGCTGTCCCTGGCAGCGGCACAGGAGTACCCAGAGTGAGGTCTGGCCCATGCTCTCATTTCCTCATATTCTCTGACAGACAGGAATGGAAAGAATGCCTGTCCCCAGTCTGTAGTCCTCTCTTTGACGGTCTGGGTCCATGAAGGGCCACTAGATGCTCGGTGCTGGACAACCTATAGTGGGTAGGAGGTAGAAATAGGAAGTTCTTGTCCCACTAGGACTCCAGAGTATGAGATACACAGCTAGCATGTAAGCTTAGAAAAATAAAAATGAACATGCAGCAGACATCCAGCAGAAATTTCTTTTAGTGGAGCTTCAGGAGGCGAAGAGGGGCCAACTGCATATCTGTGTCCAGAGCTTTCTGACTAAGACAGATTTGACCTTTTTAAAGGGAGTAAAAATGTAATACTTTGTTTTGCTTCTGTTCATCTCCTTGAATGCCTGCTTCTCCTCCTCTTTCCTTATCTAAAAATTACTCTCAAAAAACCTTCTCTTTGAGATACAGTCAGTTCTCCCCTGCCAGCCCCTACCTTTGTAAACATGGGGTCATGATGAGACCCGGTGGGAGCAGGCCTGTGGCACAACCCATGAAAGTGCTCTGTGTTTGTTCCTCACACAGGGAGCAGCGCTGCCAGCCCCACGTGGCACAAGGCACTCTCCTCTGAAAACTTAACACTAAAACAGGCTGCTGCGGTAGGGATTACTTGCAGCTGACTTTCTGCCCTGACTGGTCTGGCATTTAAGACTCTTCCGCCAACCCAGGAGCTTGCCTTCCAGCATCTTCCTGGAGATGGGCCGAGACCATCAGCAGCCACAGATCTGGGTGTGGTGCTCTGCCTGGCCCTATAGCTAAGCAATTACTTTCTATCCTCTGCTGCATATTAAAAGGGGGGCGGGAGAGAGAGAGAGAAAGAGAGAGAGAGCACGAGGGACATAAGCCAGAGCTATACCAAGCTTCAGATCCATTTGTAGGAGGAAAATCAGTGACATGATGGAGAGAGGCCTGCAGCAAGCTCTCATGCCATGCATGAACAAAAGGGGACATGGGGAGGGCAGCACCCCATGTCCCCACAGCACACATGGCCGGGGGTGCAGGAGGAGTCTCCCACATTGGAAGGATGCTGACACCTACAGCAGATGCTGACAACTCCTGGAAACAGCAGTGCGGATCTCTACGAGGTAAATTTGGAAGAAAAATTTTAAAAGGAAAAAAAAAGAGAAAGGACGTGAACTAGAAAAAAGGTATGAACTAGTAATTTCTGAACAAGCACTTATCTAAGCTACAGACTTAACAGGATGGCTCCCTTCGCCCGCTGATAGCGGCCCCAGCACCCACATGGACCTCACCACCCAACCCTGCAGTGCAGGTAGGAGCAACAGCCTCTTCAGCCAAGGTGGAGATTGAACACGGGGGTTTTCTAACAGGAGGAGTTGTGCCGTGCCTGCCCAAGGACTATGGAGTCATGCCATGTCATTACCAACCCTTCTTGTCCACACTTAGATTTCCTCATCAGGTCATCAGGGGATTTTCTCTCTCTCTCTCTCTTATAATGCAAGTCTACAATATTTCCTTCTCACATATCTATTTCCATTGTGCCTGATGTTGATTTCAGCGCAATAATTTTGGGTGCAGGAGCTCATTTTATGGACGCAACTGTGATTGTTTATTATCTTTAACAAATTCCACTATTATATAATTTTAAAATGATTAGGCTATTTGCCCAGTTATTTTAAGATAACTCATAGTTTCAATAGCACAGAAAACTCCTTCATTTTCTACTCCTACACATTATAATTTTTTCCTCATAAAGGTTTAAAGTCCTCCTCTCATTTATTTTTCATCAACATCTATTTGAGTGTATTTAGAGTACGTTATAGACTGGCAGAAATCAACTATAAATAAAAAATGGAAGGCACTATAAATAAATATGGACTAAATCTAAATAAATATGGAAGGCATTTGTGCATCACTGCTCTCAAAAAGGAGAGACCACCTCCCATGCAAGAATCACAGAACTGTGGGTTTTGGAAGGGACCTCCGAAGATCATCACAAAATTTGAGCATATATTGGATATTGTTTGGTACAGGTTAGAAGGATATTTTCTATGACTATGTTTTCTGAGCTGCAGGTTGCATGCTTACAGCGTTTGTCTTTCCAGTGTTGACTTATAGCATCTGCAAGACATTACAGTCAGCCCCTTACTAATCATTTGGCAACCCTCTTCCAAAAACAAAGGATCTGCTTACGTTCAAGGGAGCAGCCTTCAGATCCTTTCAAACAAGTTGTAAGAAATGAGGGCTAAGTGTTACTTCTAATACTGCAGCTAGACCATTTTGACTATTTGTGTAACACAGCAGTGCATCCATACTCATGGCTATCAATCCTTTATAACCTATGTTTGGTTTTGGCATCCTGTACGTACAATTCTACTCTGACATATCAAAACACACTTCATAAGGGGATTGATATGAGAGAATAATGGAAGATTTCCTTTTTTCTACTAAGTAATAACAATTCATATATAATTGATGTCATTACGACAAATGCAAAATGCTTAGAAGAATTTATAGCTCCATGTAGTAAAGACCATTAACGTGCTTTTTTCAGCCTAGGAAAATAAGACATGAAGAACCAAACCTGGGTAATTAAAAATGCTGGAAGACGGAAAACATTGCACAAATTATCCTCTCTCTCTCTGCCTAATGTGGTTGGGGTTTGCTTATTTGTTTTTACTAAGAGGTAATATAAACCACAAAAATGTCAGACTTGTCAACCCAGTTTTTCCATTCAGAAGATTTGTTCTGCATTTCTACCTCGTTTCATGGAAGGCACACCTCAGAAACTGCAGCAAAGAATGAAAGCCACCTTGTGAAACTTGAAAGGGTCCATGCACTGCAAAGGGCAAATGTTGAATACAATATATTTCCTGCCAGTAACATCGCAAGTTCTGTTCACTGCAAGAAACACAGAGTTCTAACAGAGAAATTTGGAAGAAAAAAAAAAAAAGAGAGAAAAAAGAGAAGTTAATTAATGCCCTATGTTTAGATTTAATTTTGATGAAGTGTTGTTTTTTTTTTTTAAATGAGACATAGATGTGTTTTGTTCCAGTCCTCAAAACACAACATATTTTCTTGCTATTGCTTGATAATTTCCAGCTTATTTGGTAAATTTTGGATTCTACTTGAGGAAAAAAAATGCAAGATTAAAAGCTCAGCTACAGACCAGTTCAAATTTACTTCTGCTGTGAATCCTCAGAAGTCTGTTTTGACTATATCAAGAATACAGATAGTATTGCAGTTATTTGTCATGAAATTCTGAAAAACAATACTGACAACAAACAAAAACAATTTGACCTACAATGTTATCATTTTGCCTTTTTCATTATTAAATGTTAAGTTAATCACTGACTTATTAATAAATACCTAACATGGTCTGAATTAAAACACATTAATGAGGATTACGAAGCATTGTAGAAATGTGAATCTTCTCAGAATTGTTAATTTTTAACCAATGCAATGAAAACCTCCACATCTTGACCAATTATGTTAACCAGTAGTTTCGAAAACATCCTGCAGCTGGATTCAATTTTCAGTAGTAAAACAGATTCAGTATGAAGTATTCATATCTTAATGTAACCCTACTTCAGAGCAGTTACGTTTGGAACTGAGCCACTGAAAAGATTTTTCAGCACCTTAAGCTCTCTCTCAGGGGAGCTGGAATTACATCACATTAACACCTTTATGAGCACAGGTCAAAAATGCTCTTTTTGTCTTGGGAGTCATCTATACATGAAGTCTGATCTAAAATCTCCTGCCAGCTCAGCTTCTCTGGTGAAGCCTGGATCATGTTCAGGCCTATCTGAGCAGACGTGGGTAGACTTGACAACATACTGAGAAGTTGGGCAGCCAATGGTCCTGTTGGCTTGGTGCTCCTTGCTTTGTTCTGTAGCTAGAGAAGCACTTCCAAAAAACGAGAAAGCAGTTTTAATTCTAACAGATTAATGAAATGCAATGCTTTCAGACAGTTAAAGGGCAGAAGAACAGGTTTCTCCAGACTAATAAAGTACTTTAGACCCATGCCTTTCCAGAATTCTGTCTATCAATTTCAAATACCACATCTCAGTTTCAATAAGTACAATATAAACAGGTTACGTGCACTGATTAGATTAAAACTCCCCAGTATTGCCATGAGTGAATCTGGTAGTCTTTATACGTAGAGAAGCAGAACTACTGATTAACTTATTACGTATAACTTATCTTAATTGTGCATCCAATTTCCTCATCAGAAAGTAATTTCAACTTCTCAGATGAGAGAAAATCTGTTTGTTATTCACAAACCCCTGACGGATAACATAGGAAAACATTTTTTCTGTGCACAGTCAGTTCCAAAATTTTTGCTCCAGTTATTCTCTCTTCGTGCCACGTGGACACAGAGGCTACACAGCAATTTTGTGCTTTTGTGTACAAGTTGAACACTTACTAATAGCTTAATGAATGGTGATAACTACCTATTGGTCATTCTTCTTCTAAAAAGCTAATAGCATAGGTGTTGTTCATTAAAGGGCAGGCTATGATGGACCACTGCTGAGATAAATGTTCAGTAACACTGTTTTTGCAGTAGTTGACCAGTTCTGAGCAGTTAACTGTATTTACACTGGGAATACAGAAACTACGGCTGAGGAAAAAGTGGCAGGCAGTGCCAAATTGTCTCTCTGTACTGAGAATTTCTGATTTCTTTAAAGAACTGGAGGTTAAATTGACAGTATTTCTGTTTGATCAGCAGACTTGGAAAGAGCTACTGTGTGTCTATTCTGCTTTACCCTCTTCACCAGGAACAGTACTTGCCTGCTCATACTGTCATTTAGTTTGAGATATTCTCTCATATACCCCCAGTGACAACACACCTAATGGAACTTTGCCGTCAAAAAGATGGCTTGAAAATGACTGGACAGTTGGAAGCAGAGTTCTACCAACGCCGTGCCAAGCCAAATTTATGTCACTGCAGCTCCTTCCAGTAGTATGATACTGGATTGCTCAGGTCCCAACCTGAGACTGGCGTGCTGCCCAGCTGTCTGGTCAGCCTGGGACCAGTCCCTGCCTTGGGATGGCCCATGCACAGACCACAAACAGCCCTTCTTCTTCTTTGTTGTCTAAATTCAATTCACAGCAATTTTGTACAAGCAGCCATTGTAAAGCAATGGCTTTACATGCCATTTACATGCTAAATGTCAGCAAACATTTTACTGACATTTAGCGTTTACCCCTCCCAGGAAGACTCTGGAGCCAACAATGCTTTCAAGAAAACAAATGCAAGCAGGATCTACTCTCTTTCTACCCTTATACAGAACATGACCAACTCTGTAAGAAGTCAGCTGCCTTGTGGGACTGGTGATCTTAGAAGATCAATAGGCGACCCGGCTTAGTAGGTTGCGAGCAGCAGAGCTGTGTATATCAGACAGGCAGGGGGTTTTTGCTGGAGCAACACTACTGCTGTTACACGGTCAACTTCTGTTAGGTCTTGCTGTATATTATGGAAAGCTGTCAAGAGGATACAAGGCTTGGAAGGCACTGAAAATATGAAAGCTTTCACAGTAACCTCACTGGCTGTCATGTGAGGAGATAGGGATGAGCAATGATATTTCTCAGAGAAGGATGGAAGGCTTAAAGCCAACCAGTGCAATATACAAACAGGAGCTCAAGAGTTCAACATATGCATGGCATGATGAGGCAGAGCAAGCATATCAGAGCAGTGGTGGGAGCTGGAGGAGAGCTCAAGATAAAATTTTTGCCAGAGTAGCAATTAATATAACATCATTAATTTTTCTCAAAGCACAGGGGTGTCATTTGTTGAGTTGTTTGCATTTCACTGGTCCCGAGCAACACTTACCTTTCACTTGAGTGAGATATTGCCCTAGAAGTTAAGTGCAGCATTTGTAATCACAGTGAACATGACCTGTGAGACTGCACAGGCACCGTGACCTCTCCATATGGCGCAAATCAACAACCATTCATCTCAGCTTCTCCATCTGAAACATGTGGATAACATCTCTAAACTCCTTCTCTGGCACATTGCAACCCATTACCAGTTGCCTATAGGTCCTAGACATTATTATATTTTAACTACTTTTAGGATAATCTGGGGCCCTGCCTTCATTCTGATTTTTGAAGAGTATTTCCTTTCCCTGAAATACATATGTAACCTTCCAGCTGCCTTAAGGGATTTGTTCCATTTCTGTTCCTTATTGAATCTGCCATGAAACTCAGCATACAGCTCCAAGGTACTCCAGCAGAGTTGATGACTCACTCAGTATACCCAGCTGTACTTTGAATGAGGCAGATGCCAAGTGGTATATCCTAAAAATTAACATAAACAAAACAAAACCCCAAACAAATAACAAAAAATCTGTAGATCTCCTTTGAGATCCCACCAAAGCTCAGAAGCATGACCAGGATCTTGTCTGATTCCCTTCTTTAGGCAGACAACTGTGTGATATGCTGGGCTGCAGTGATGAAGGTCAATTCCAGAGTAAATCTAGGAATTTTCATATGATAAATTATGCTTAGTTTCTGCTCTGCATATGTGTGTGGGAGGTTATTTACAACTTTCAAACCACACTATCTGACTAAGTTGGATTTTGAGATTCCTTACTTCACACACTTGTTTTTTCTACCCCTGCCCTCTAACTTCTGATAAGAACAAAGATGACATAAATTCACACTTCCCAGCACACATGCTCAGTAATTAAATAGTCTACTAAGGTTTTCCAGCAAATATTTTTGCACTTTAATGCAAATATATATATATATACACACATATATATGCTGAGGTTTCCAAAGCCAGTTACTTAATGATTGACTTGTTATCAGATGAAAATACTTAATGTGGGTCCATATCCCTCTATAATTATGAGTTTCTCACTTTCTAAAGTTTCTCACCTTGTCACCTCAGACAAAAAAATTGAGTTTCACTGACATGAACTCTAAGTCATAACAGAATATTTCCACAGTGTAATATAGCTCTTGACACCATTTTCTCTCTCGGCATTTCCTGGTTAGTATGGATTAAGAAGCGGTGAAACAACACAATTTTTACAGGTTTGGTTGTCTGGCACATTCACTATTTATTTAAGCTGGCAATTTACGAGAAACCAATTTCTCTCTCTCTCACCACCTTGAAGTGTTACTCCCATCATCCCACATCTTTAAAAAATACGTGCATTTCTGGAGCAAGAGATTGTACTAGTTTAAACTCTAAACACAACTTAATACCCATATCAGAATGTAACGATATCAAAACCTCTTCTTTTGGGCATACTTCATCCCCTTGAACTCTTGGAAATTCAGCAATAATCTTGAGGAAGAATGGCATGCTTCCAACTTGACCAGGTCAACTGCAGTTTTCCTATCCAGGAAAGCCCAGAAACCTTGCTCTACATCAGGAAGGCTTCACCACATGGGGAAGTTAAGGCTAGCCTCTAGTGAAGCCTTATGAGAGCTAAGCTGCTTCCAGGGCCAGGTGGCAAGCACAAATGGAGAGTAATGAAAGCTCTCAAGGTCTTTCCATCTCACTCTAAGTTCTGGAGAAGCTGGTTTGTTTTATAGCTGTTTTGTTTCTGCAGGAACAGACTTCAATATCCATAGAGATGACATTAGAATGCCAGGAAATCCTAACAAAGATGACTATTGTGGTTTGCTCTGAAAAAAGCAGATGTTTATTGAAATGTCAGCCAAATGACTGATGTGTCACTGAGTCTGAGGACAGTACAGCAGTTCTGCTATGTTTAAAAAGTAATAATTATGAAAAAAATGGTCACTCATTGCTGTGGAATGGTGGCTAGTGGATCCTTACAAGAATGGTCAGTTTTGTCCAAATCTAGACAGTGGAGAGATAGCTGGAGACTCCTATTTGTTTTAAGCGTTTAGATCCATAGGTCAAACTGGTTATTTGGAAAGGACTGAAATTGATACAGGCTACTTTATAGTTCTGACATTTCTATTTCCCCGATGAATTCCATTAGAGGTTATTGCCCTGTTTAGGGCTGAGTAAGCCGGTAGAGAATGTGCTCTCAGAGACTTTGGCACTAAAATCTGTAGCATTTCTTTATTTTAGCAACATTTATCAGATAATTCCAGTTACTGGTTGCTTTTGCAGTTTCAGATGGAAAGGGATTTACATTTACAACTCAATTCCCATCATGCTTTACAGTAGAGCACTATCTCTATTATTTGTCATGTGTCCTTCGCTCTCTCCCTTCACTCTGTCAGATTGATAGTGCTTAGTAAGTCACAATTTTGCTGCCTGACTCCATAAATTTTAGCCACACCAGCTTTGTCCAAATGTCACAGAAGTGCTGAGAGTGCTCTCTGAACCATGAAGAATGAATGTTTAAGCCACAGCCTGGTGCAATTATGTATTTAGTAAATAAGACTAAACTAGAATGCACCAGTCAACTCAGTCCTGATTTCAAGAACTGTAGGCGCATGGCTTCATGAATCTACCCTTGTGGATGAAGCATGTGTATGTTATTTGGGAGATAAAAGAGAAGGGCACACAAAGAAACAGATTTTTCCCCGCTAATAAGTGAGTAGTGATAGCACCTAGGGAGCCCCCCTGCCATAGCATACTGCTGGAGGAGAGGGCCCTGTCAGAAATATTACATTGCTTACACACCACTTTAAACTTCACAGATTTGAACCGAATCAGTTGGGCTCCCAACAGTGTATTGGATGCTAATTCCAGACAACTTCCCTGATCGTTTCTCATGTCTCATATATTTGTAGTGATGTAATTTCCACCTGTAAATTATGCGGAAATTAATACAGTGAGCTAATACTCCTATTTTTAAGTAAAACAACAGTTTAACAATCTCAGAGTGTTCTTGAGAGATTCCTAAACAGTGATTGACTGGTCCATTCATCTTTCTCTGCTTAAAGCTGTTTGGAAGATCAGTTAATTATGTGAGGCTTTTCATGGTCAATGAAGTTTATAGTTGGATTCCTTACTCTTATGCCTCACTGATTTGTTTAGAAGCCTCAATAAAAAGAATGCAACAAATATAGTTTTATACTTGTGGAGGAACAAATCAGCAATTACTGAAAGGCAAATATATCCAGATGTGTTTATCAGACGTTCATTTGAGTATTAAAGCATAAATAGCTTGTTTGCTTTAAGTTACAATTCTAACTTTTGCCAAGAATCACATTGGCAAACTAAGGAACCTTTACAGGTTTGCAATGGATATGGAAAACTGCATTTGCTCACTTTAAGCATCCAAAGAAGTTACACAAAATTGTGCTTACTTTACTTTTGTATTCTTATAAGCTGGTTTATAAAAACAGGAAAAAAAACGGTCCTGAATAACAATAACAGCAAACAAAAAACTAAGTATGTCTCTGGATAAAGACCCAAAGGCATCTGCAATATAACTAGTTAACAATGAAATTCCAGGTGGCCAGCGTATTTGCATGTGATTAAATAGGATTAATTCCAACTCATTCATCCCTTTCTGGTTACAAACTCTTAATTTCATATAACTAAGTGGCTGAGAGCTGCATTGTCAGAAGTCCACAACACAAAGTGTTAAAATGTATTTTATTACACTGGTGTGGGCTAAAATGACAACTCTTATGAGAGATTTGTGTCTGGTGCACTAGTCTCCAAAACTCAGGTCAGTTGTTAGTAAAGCTAAGTAGACCAGCTTTACTAGGAGTTTGGACTCGATGATTGCTAGAGGCCCCTTCATTGTCCCTAGCATAGTTTTCTTGACATTGAAGAAATTGAACAGGTAACTAAATAGAGGAAAAAAAATACACTGGTAATGGATTTACACTGAAATTTGAGAGTGTATCAGATAAAGAGTCGCTACATGTAATCATGATTGTATGATATGAATGATTTTGTTAGATGATCGAATATTTTAAGGTACCGCCTAGGAGGATATTTTAAGAATCCAACTAGTTGTCATGAAGCTAAGTAGCAAGCACAGTTCACAGCAAGGTATGTAATTCACATTTATGTCTGTGGGAAACCCTAGCTAACGAGAAGTTCTTCATTACCTTTAATCCATAACCATTTACAATATCCCAGGCTCTCTTCAGAATCAAACACCAAAGCAAAAGCTGGTGATTACTACCATCAGTTCCTAATCCTTAGGTTAGTGAGTTGGGTCATACTAAAGAAGATGCTCTGCTTTGCAGAGAGTATGAGGGGAAGGGTTAGGACATGGCACCAAGCCAGCATTGTCAATAAAGAAAAGACTATAATAATTAATTTATTTCTTTAATACCTGTTGTAAAAGTGCAAACTTTATCAGGATAAATCAGGAGAGTGGAGTATGAGCATAGGGCATCGTATTTCTTGCAAAATATAGCCAGGATTCATAACAGTGCTATTGAGCATTCTCCTGAAAAGGAGGCATGCCTCTCCCAGTATTCTGTTGGGGCTTTTGAAAAAGAGCATCGTAGTTTTAGTAACTAACTTGAGAGAAAGGTTCACAGCTGTAATTTCATTTTGGGGTTAAATGCCACACTCTTGCCAGGAATTAAGTTTCTAGCTCTTTTTGAATGATGGATTTCAAGGAAAAATTCTCCTCAATCTTTCCTGCTCTTACTTTGGAGACTCCTGGCTTAATGTGATATGTTTTCTGAATTTACTTCTCAGATATTTAACTGTTCCCACACCTAATACACAGCACACAGGATCCTAGTCCAATAGGTTGGAGCTCCATGTGCTCCTTCTGTTAATACAGGATGTGTTACATCCCTATCCCTAAAGCCTGGCTTATAAACCATGCAAATTTAACGACCTTGCTCTGTGTGAATTAGACCCATTTAGGCCAAAGTTTCTTGATAAGACAACTGTCTCCTGCAACCTAAGTGCTGTGCAAATCTGGGCTCACAGTGTGATTGCTGAAAGCTTCTGTTTTGAGTCATTAAGCTCCTAATATTCTTCAAGGGAATCCAGGCACTATTCCTGTAGCATGTGTTGTTTTCCTTTGAAAAAGTCAGCATGAGCTCCCTTAGAAATCAACAGAAACTTTTCAAGTAGGATGGACAACACCTACTCAACTAATCTTGTTGCAGTCTGTGCTCAGGGAACAGAATTACTGCTCCCCTCTTGTCTCCATTTTCCCTGAATCAGGCACATCAGATTCACTCCTGAACTCCTTCATCCGCCTTAGAATATGGATGAATAAAACTTAAAATGGGGTTTTAAAAATTTATGATAATTTCGTGCAAGTGTACAAAAGCTTACCCATGGGAAAAATATTTCTGGAGGAAAATTTGTATCCTCCTTTTATTTTATGTGATTTAAAACATAAGAAAGATGCCATAAAGTCTATTTCTAACAAAAGAAGAGGACTCATGTATTCAAGTCTCCTTGTATACCTTATACATAGAATGAAATTACATTAGTCTTAACAGAGAATTACACCTACAAAACTTATGTGTATGGTGTTGAGATTGGAATTTGATACATACATGGCTCAGCAGATGTGTTTGTGATCCCAGATCTAAAAGAAACACATAGATGCTTTTATTTTCTAGAAGCCATGATTTGGTGAGGAGGTACCAGATAACATCACTGCAGGAGAGAAATGAATTTGCTTGGGTTCAGTGATTGTTCACTTCAATAATACATCTTGATTCCTCATCAAATCATCCTTGACACCAAATATCTAACATCCGCAAGTGTTCTATGCAGAAGAAAGCTGTGACCTAATAGTTCGATAAATATTCAGTCTTAAGAACAATTTGTTTTAATAAAATATTCTCTTATAAATAAGGATTTTAAATTAGGGAAAACTTCAAAACCATTAATGTACGCCTTCCATTTCAGCAATTTGATCTGTGTATTTTATTTCAATTTGGAAAAACTTTTCAATCCTCCAAATAATGCAGAGAAGACTTTCAGACTGTTCCTCAGCCTTTAGGATTGCTAAATGTCACTGAGTGCTCTTCTAGCTGCTACATGCAACGTGATGCCAGCAAAAACAATAGATGTATTTATGAAATATGTTATTGTAGTTTCCAGCTCACAGTTCAGAGACTTCGTGGTAGAATCTAAATTATGTGCCAGCATGCATTCCGTTGCTATTAATCAAAAGTTTGATATGCAGGACAGTTTTTAGTATGATGTATTCTTCTTTGTAAACTAGTGAACTATTTCTGTAGATATAAACTAACCTAACAATTTACCAATCCACTAATGTCATTGGCAAATGAGATTGTCTAATCTCATTTTTTGTCTTAGAGCTTATAAACATTACTTCAGGTAAGTTTTTAGCAGTACGTGTATATACTGGTCTCAGAATTTCTCCCCTCCCACAAATCTCATCTGATAATTAATCTCTCAGCAACATGGCATCTTCCAGAACTTCCCGACACATATGAGAAAACGATTCTCAGCCTGTCTTCCTGGCTACATTTTGTTCACTTGCACACAGGTTGCACCGGATTTCATTCTTTACAGACATAATGATTCTGCTCAGTAAGTCATAGTTTTGCTGGTGAACAACAGCTTTTTGGCATGGGCTAGAACTATTCACAAAGTGATACTTGCCCACTTCTAGTAATGCTGAGTGAACTCCATAACATGGATTGGGCAAAGAGATCATGCAGGGATGATTATGAAGCCCTCATTTCCAAGTAATTGTGCATCAGATCAAATTCTTACAGAAATACCAACAAATAATTTAGCCTGGCTGGGATCTCTGGAGTGCCTCTGAACAGCCCTTCCTTTCTCATGTCCATGCAACCAAGAAACCAAAGCCGGAATGTGACTTGCAGCAGCTGCCAGAGGCACTTTATTTTTGAGAGGCTCTCAGGTAGCCTGTGCATTACCTCAGAAGGACCCACTTGAGAATACACCAACCTCAGAAGAGAAAAGCAAGAATTGATGACACAAACTTGTTATCTTATCCCTGTTCTGCCAATAAACATAAGCATCCTATGTCTTTTCTACCAGTATGGCCACCGAATCCTGGAAGGTTTCTGGTTTGAACCAAGGCCCTTGGTATGATTACCTCTATGGTAATCACTGATACTAAGTTGTTCCTTCAAATGCAATAGTCATACAAACCTCAGCAAATGTGAGGAAGTAAGTTTTTCAGGTCCATTAAGCTATTTCAGTAGTATTACCAATGCACTTCAATGCTACAAGAAGGCTGTCATTACACTTTTCGCTACAAGGAGAAATATCTAAGAAAAAGCCACCGAGTATTGCTGTCTTTAAGATCTACAACACTGGTAGTTCACATTAAGAAAACTGAATTCCCAGAGCATTGCTAATGACTGCTTTCTTTTTCCATCTCCTTATCATTATGGTAGAAGTCGCTGTAGGAAAGCCTCAAGTTCGGTGAATGGCAAGTTTAATTGGATATGTATCACTCCAATATTTCTATTTTTGATTCTCTAATTAGAATAGGCAAAAGATGGAACGCTTTTATACTCAGATTGTTTTGTGGACTGCAGTGTTTTTCTTCTATTCTAAAAATCACATGTCTATTTTAAGATCATCTTCCTAAAATATTCTGTCCTGGAATCTGACAGAAGCTTCGTGAAGAAAATATACAAATGGTAATTTGAGGATTTAGGTCATCTATAATCAACAATTCAAAGCAAGACACTAAAGACAGCTGAAACAATAGACGTGCTGAGGAAAAATGCACAAAATGGTATCACTGCTCAGATTTCATTGTAACAACATGATGACACTTCCATGTTCAGGATGGGGTTCCAATGTTACAGAGATATCCATCTAGCACCTCCACCTCACTGACCTAAAATATACATGAAATATTCTCTTTAGCTAGAAGGGACATCAGCTTTTTCCAGTTACTCTTCACATAAATATAAATATCAAACAATTCTTGTTCCAGTCTTCCATGGTCTGGGGCAAAAAGAGGCTGTTTCAATATGCTAACAAATCCTTCATCCCATTATACATCAACTAACTTCAGACAACAAGCAGATGCTGTCATACCATTTCTTGAGGTCTTGTCAGCCTATTATAATTTAGGAATTTGGCATGCTGTCTACTCCATAAATTTGTGGATATTTGCTTTTATTTTTTGTCCAGATAGGGCTAAAATGCACAGAGAATATATCTTGCTTCTTTCTCTCAAATGGGTTATAAGTTTGAAAGTACAGGAGTGTATTGTAAAGGAAGGAATTAATGTCAAAAATTAGCTCATAGTGGGATGTCAAGAATAAAATTTAAAATAGTTTATGTCAAAGAAGGAAAGATAAACAGCCTATGTATTTGTGTGTTTCTTTTCCTGGAGGGAGCAGGATGTGTCAACATGATCCTAATGAGAAATAGCAAATACATTTTCTTTCCAGTGTTCCTTGTGCAGACTGATTTGCCATTGCCCTTCTTCACAGGCCATCATTTGTATTTGCACCTGTGCCTCTGTATAGCTGTCACTACCCTGAGAGGATGGTCTTGCATGTATGCTTGCTGATAGCACATGAGGGCAAAGGAGGATCTCGAGAACTATAGCACATAGGAATATTACCACTCTGCCAAGATCTCACATTCTTACTGGTGACACAACCCAAGATAAATTCCTCATTTTCCCTAAAAATCATAATGATCCCTTTTTAACTGGGAAGCATGTTGTGCATGCAGCTGCTGCAGCAAGAAGGAGGAGCTAGCCAGGGCAAGGGACTCAGGACTTTAGTATCCCTTCCGTTAAACTGTCTGCTGCTTTGATGCTTCCTCATCAAATCTTCCTGCTAAGTTACTTGCCTATCCAGTGAGAAAGCTGAACAGCTAATTAATGTGCAAAAATATGGGTTCACTCATTCCTGATTTTGTGGAGTCCCTGGTCTCTGAAAAGTAGTTTTGTATTTCAGTACTGACTCTGAGATAATAAAGAGGATAATAAAAGGATTGGTAATAGTTAATGAACCTAAGGCTGTTTTATGATAGCAAAAACAAACCTGAGATAACATCAGGCAAAACACTATCCTTGTGTGCCTTATAAAGTCCAGTTGTCCTTTAAAATACTTTGGGTGAAATCATGTATTATCATATCCTGAGTGAGTCTGGAAAAGCATCAGGAATTTTTAAATGTCCATAATAAAACATGATAGTATCCTTGGCTTGGAATAATTGGACAGATGGAAAGAATCTTGTTAATGCTCAATACTGTACCAAGCAATGCAATTATGTCCTGTAGCTAGGATGCAGTTACTAATGCTTTGCAGGATATACATAATCAACAATTTTTACAGCTGTCATAAAACTGTGTTCTTAATATTCCTGTACCTTTTCTAAGATGCTCTGTGCATTACAAAAAGTAAAAATTCTAGGTACTAGTAAAGAAAAAAATTGAAATTACAACAAGATAAAATCTGTTTTAAACCCAAAGCAGACAGCACTGTACTGAGGCCGTACGGTATGAAATCCCTGACCTAGCCAACTAAACTGCATTTACAACTGAGAAGCAAATTCTTAGAAGTCTAGGGTTGACATAGTCCCACTTTAAAAGCTAGAGGAAGTCTTTTGGAAACAGTCATAAGGCCAGCAGAAATCCCAAAGCCAGACATGCATCAATCGCCCTGCACAGCCTGGCCAGTGCCTCCCTGTGTGGTGTACCCCTGTCTTCCCCATTGCCTACCTTGGCACAGGCTTCCTTGGTGAATAATCTCAATCTGCATGCGGTTGGAGGCAGATATCTCTCTATAAGTCCACTTTTGTGAAGATACAACCAGCATTTTCTAAGGGGACTCTACAGTTGAAGCTTTGAGCTCTCCTTGGCCAAGGACAAAAGGCCTGTCCTGAGTCCTACCCTCCAGGCCCACATGGGTCTCGCTAACAGACGGCCATCCCAAACCAATACAGACATTGAGAGAGGGATATTTGTTGAGAATAATAGTTGATGCACACAGCCAGCAAAATTGGAAGCAGATTCAGAGATCACGTGCTGGAAAAATAGCTGTGATTATGAAACAAATACATTTGTTGGCTGTGTCATTGACTCTGGATTACAGATATGGATCTGCTGTGTATAGCATGCAATATCACTACAGTTCAGTTATGAAAGGAAACTGCATAACTGGCATTTTGACTAGTTGTACCTCCATATGTAAACACAGGTTTCCCAGATCTGCATCTTTTTGCAAAGTGCATTGAACTATAATTGTTCTATTTTTCTGTGTTTTAACATATATTTTTTTTTTACATCCATAAACTTTAAAAGAACATTTTCTCCCAAAGCTCTCTTGCTTATCACTTTAATTTCATTAATTCAAAAGATCTGTTTTAGAGACGAGGAAGTCAAGGAAGAGATTAGAAGCTAGGGCTGAATACTCTTTATCGCACATGGTAGCATTATTTTTCTGGAAGATCTCACATTTTTCTTGTAATAGTTTTTCCATTAATTTCAATCTCATAACAGCTAAGCTATAAACTGCTACTTGCCAGAACCCCAGTTACTATGTATTTAAGTATATAACGATTCATTGTGTAAATTTAACAAATCATTATATACCAAATATTCTGCTAGCTATTTAAAATTATCATCTTCCTACATTTCAGGAAACTGATGTAATTCAGTTCATAGTGATATAAACCATATTGTCTAAAGACTGTTGCTTAAGAAGTCATTGAATTTGCTCAGATGGCTTTTCTCAGCCACATTAATGAAAAACTCAAGATCTTAGGTGAATAAGAATCATTCCTATACCTTTTTGTTTTAAAGGTATTCTGGCTGGCATTGCCTTCCAGTTTATTTAAACAATAGTTTTCCTGATTCATATTTTGCCTTCCTGTGCTGCCAGAATTCTTGTCTTGAGCAAGCTAAGAGACACAATCGACATGATTTGAGATAGCAAAGAAATCAGAATACCTCAGGTATCTTCTTGTACTGAACTCTAGCAGCATCTTTATTAAATAATTTTCTAATTGAATCCATGCTGCATTTGTTCTCTTATAAGAGAAGGGAAGATGTCAGATAATTGCATGCTTCATACCAGGATGGAAGTGATTAGATAATTATATATTATCAAAAGCAGAATCTTCTGGAGAAATTGTTTCTGTGGGTACTTTATCCGTTGTCCCTTTCTTTTCAGAGTTTTTGCTTAGTAGAAATATGTCCTTGGGTTTTTCTTTAACAGGCTAACTGAATATTGCTATTGGAGAGCTGTTTTCCACACATACCAAGGAGAAATTAAATATAAACCAAAACACAAGGGGGAAAAAAAAAAAAAAACACAGAAAAAGATTGCATGTGATGATAAACCAGTAGCACTTTTGCTTATATAGTACAAAGCACACCCTGCATTAATGCAATTGCCAAACAGAGCAATTTCTATCATCCTTCAGGCATGTTCATCACAGATTTTTTTTGGACGACCTAGAATTAGCTTGGATAGCAACAAAAATCAGAGGTTTTAAGCCAATTTCATTTGCAGAGATTAAAGCAAAAAGATTAAATGAATGGCAAACATCGCCAAAATTAAAGCTAGGATATTAACATTGTCATTCTTGCAAACTTTTCCAGTACTATAAATCTTCCTAAATTACACTCAAAGGCATTTTTTTTTTTTTTTAACATTGGCTTGATAAAAGTTATCAGTACTTTCTAGATATTATAAATTGTGTAAAATAATTGCTAGCCTTGGGAATTCTCATCTCTTTGAATGACATTTAAAATCTATGAAATTTAATTAAAAATACATATATCATAATTGCTGTGCCTAATTTTCTTCAAGACTTGGCTTTCAGATCTAAACCATCTCATTTTCTATTTTTCCTACACAACATTTCTCAATTGACTGGCTTGCATAAACTATTATATTTAAGTCAGAAATAGCCAATCCAGTATCAAAGGTTTTTTCTCTGCTAAATTAAGTCACAAGCTATTTAGCAAAGTACATGTGATACCAGCGCTGTTCTCTCTGTTGAAGGAACATTGACTTCACTGCAGCTAAAAAAACCCAAAGACTAATTTTATTGCGCAGTATAGATAACAAATCTGAAATACATTTGAAAATCTAGCCTGGATTTCAGTTTCTGATCCACAGATATCATTTCTTTCCTTGTTTTACACCTAGAAACCTTCTCAGCAATAGAATTACTAGACGTAATCGACTTTCTTAGGTTACTATGAAATCTTTTGCATACATATTAGAAAAACTAGTAATCCTTAGGGCTGTAAAGACTCCATGGATGCAGAATGGGTAGAAATCACACTAATATCATCCTTCCCTTTGTACCAACCCAGTGAGAACTTGGTCGTTTGCTCTTACCTTTCCCCTTGCTCCTTTAGCCTTACCATTTCTGTGAGCGATGCTGTCATACAGTAGGGAGGGAGCCCAGGCTGGCACATGGAATGCCTGGTGGACCTCTTTTCCTGGGTTGCTGGAGCAGTTCTCAGTATCTCACCTCCTCCTCTGTGCCTTGGGTTTCCTCCCTACAAAAAAAGAATTGCAGTGCTGACCTCCTCTAAGGTTGGTGTTGAAATCAAACAATGCAGTTACAGCTACTGGCAGAACCTCTTTAAAGCTGAAATTACTTTGTAATTTAGTTGATTTTTAAAAGATTTTTGGAAACAAAAGAATCTTTCCATATTTTTTAGTAGCACATTCAAATTCTTATGAGTTCCTCTAGCTTAAGTTGTCAAAGTTATTGCATTCCTTTCTTAGCAAGTCTTGAAGTGGTTAAGATATTGGTTAGGCATTACAATGCAACTAATTAGGTCTTCAGTTACTATTGAAACTGCTTTTGAAACAGCTATCTACTGAGATGAAAATTGTTTGATCTCATAGTCGGGCATCAAGCATCTCTCTGTTCAAAATACAGACAAGATCAGGTTTCTTTTACATTAAATGGCTCTATTTATATATAAACTATTTCCAACTAACCATTACAAAGGAGCTCATATTATCGCAAGCTATTATTTAAGACATAATCAAAAGACTTTTCCCCTTCTAAATGAAATTTGAGCCTAGCTATAAGCAAAACACTTCCCAACTTTGTTATATTAGTAAATTCTTGTTAAGAAGTTGCCTTCAAAAAGACTCCCTCTGGACTACCTTGTGTATATTTGAAAGGAGGGTTGTTTTCTTTCTTGAGGAAAAAGGCTCCATACTTATTTCTTGTTAGCTTAAGGCACCAGCTAAAGCATATTACTTCTCTGGGAGATGTCCTAATTAAAAATATCCTCTCAGAAGAACTTAATTAGGGGAGGACTCCTGTTCTCTAAAAAGATACTGCTATTGGTTAATTAAGGCTGCCTTAATTACAGTCTGCAGTAGCTTCTCCCCAGATTAAAGGTTATTGTCAAACACTCTCTGCAAGACTATGCTAAGGCAAACTGAAAGGTATAAAAATACATCCCGGAGTTCATGCAATTGAGACCCAGAGGCAACAGGCCTTAGTGTTATTGTCAAGAAGAAATCACTCTCATTAACACTTATTGTGCCTGCCACTTTCTGAATGAAGCCAGTAATAGACCTGGCGTCTGTATAATTAGCTTCAACATTTTCTTTAGTGAAACAAGGAACCAGAAGAAGCTATAACTTTTTCTGGGTCCTACATGTTCAAGAGGCCTCTAAATACCTTCTTAGTGACACTAGAAACAAGAACAAATTCATTATTAACAAGGACAACCATAATACAACATTACAAGGTTGATAGCTACCAGGCTTGCATTGGTAGTGAAATAGTGAAATGGGAAAGCGAGCCACAGCTCAGTACACTGGAACACACTTTTTAGTTAGGTAGTTGGTGCCTGAAGTGTTCAGGAGGCATTTGGACAATGCCCTTGGTTATATGCCTTATGTTTTGGTTATTTCTGAAGTGGTCAAGCAGTTGGACCCAATGATATTTATAGGCCTACTCCGACTAAACTGCTCTGTATTATTCTATTAATTCCATTCTACTCCATCCTATCCTATGAGATTAAAAAAAATGATTCTATGACTCCATAAAATGAAAGAAAGGGACTGTTCTCTACACCCTTCTTACTGTAGTTGTGCTGTATACAGAAGACAAACCTGTCTAAAGAGACCCCCAAGAAGCAGCATTCCTCTCTAGCTTAGGGTCAGGTGCAGCACCGGGTGTGTTTTTAAGGACTCCCACCCAAGAACATATCTGGTGCAACTCCACTTGATTTGTGAAATCTGATCACAGCACAAGGTGATATGACTTCAGGCAGTCACGGCTCTAAGTCACGAAGTAAAAAAGATCGTAGTGCCGTAAATAACAGTACTGGAAGGTCCGTGTAACAACTCCCAGTCAGATTAAAGCTGCATTAGGTTCTGAATTTGTATGATCTTCTACCAGTTACTTTGACTGTTTGGAAGCTGGTATTTATGGAGTCTGTAGGACAAAAGACTAGTCATCATGCATACTAAGATCATATACTAATTGTTTGATCTTCTTCTGAAATTAGCTCTGAACAGATTACTGTGACTATACAAATTGTTATGTTTATTTTAGAGGAACAAAGACATTATTTTCCATTTTTCTAAATCCAATCAGTGGAGTTCACTATAACATTCGCGAAGAAAGTGAGATTACTTGATCTGGTGCCTAATTTAGCGTTTGGCAACCCTGCCCACAGTAGGAGGTGGGAACTAGATGGTCTTTAAGGTCCCTTTCAAACCACACTGTTCTATAACTTTATTATTCTGTGACTTATTCTATGAAATTAAGAGCTAATCTATTCTGTGGAAGAGCACGTACTTCAGTTTATGTTGAGCAGAAGCTCTGAAACTTTATACATGAGTAGATAAGGGGCCCATGCTCAGATTTGATATCTACTGAGTCCTTGGAATGATTAAATCAAGAGAAAAATATGCAGGAGGAGGAAACGTGTTTCCTCACCCACGTTCTTTTTCCCTTTGGTCCTGTCTCAGTAGTTTCTGAAACCCCACCTCTGCTTCCCATAGAACCACATTGCATCTGTGGCTCTTTAATTCTCTCTAATGGAAAGCAGCCAAAGGAAAGTCAGAGAGCAGAATGATGAAAGACTGGAATATGCTTGCTCATACTTCTGAGTGATTTTCACAAAAAGAAAAAAAGCAAACTGAAAAGAGGCAAAAGCCTATATTGTGGAAAAATTTATATTCCATAGATTTAGAAACTCCATATATGATAAGACATGAAAATTAAAGTTAGGTGCAGATTAAATTTTTAGTCTTGCAAGACTTTGGGGTCAGCATCTGAGTGCTAACGTGACCTAGAATCTGAAGAAGAAACCACCTCAGACCAGCTAAAAAGTCCTGTCTGCTTATCTTAGCATTTTACACATTTTTCTCCTGTTTTTACCGTAAATTTTACTTTAAAAAGCAGAGATAGTCAAACTACCAAAGAAAATGCTCCAGTGATTTCAAACTTTGGAGAAAATTAAAATAGGATGTTTCTCTAAATATGTGCTTGTGACTGAACAGTTTCAATTCAGATGAATTGCTACTTCCAGGGGAATTGTTTAAACAAAACAGACCTTCCCTGGGTTTTCCAGCAACAAAATCTGTGTGATATGTGAAGTCTTCCCAATCTTCCTGACTATACTTGAATCAAGAGAATCTGAGGGACAAGTGAGAAAGTCACTTCTGTGGAGAGGTATCATTTAATGGTCAGTGTTAAGATATGACTAGCAACGAGCAATGTTAAGATAGCATATTGCTGCAATACAGACCAGGAAGAGAAATGACATTTATCTTGGCTGGTCATAAGCATCTCCTCAGAGCATAGCATTTTTCAGAGCTTTTCAGGGAGGTTGCAGTGCGTTGTGCCATCAGTGCAACAAGGGAGAACTGATCTGTTCTGCAGTGCACCAGTGACTGCAAAGGATGCTTGTTGAGCTAATGTGGAACATGCTCAGAAGCGAGCTTGCACCACAACAAAGAAATTAATCACCATTTGTTGGCATGAATCTGAAAACAATTTCTCTGGGTCTGTATTTACTGCAGTTATATTTGGCTTTGAGTCTCATCAGCACTTAGAGCACTCAAAATACTGTAATATAAACATAATTTAATTAGGACAAACTTTCATTAGATCTAAGTTCCATGGAAATAAAGCATGTTTATCATTGAAGTAGACTCCAGATTAAAGCAACAGTATTTTCCTATACCTTGTGGTTCAGAAGCCTGCAAAGCAAGTGGAGCAACACCAGTGTGAAAACGGGATGGAATACTGACTCAGCCTGTAATCACACCCCAGGGCTGGAGCACACCACAAATGGAACACCGCACCACAGGCGGCAGTAACTAATGGGTACAGTGTGAACACACCACTTCTCTTACACACAAGCATCTTCTCTTTTTAAACCCAGCTTGAGTAGAGGATGGGCCCAACTGCATGAAAGGACAGCAGCACAAAAGTCTGCAATCAGTTTTTCATCTGTCCCTTGGGATAAAAGCGGAATATGTGAGTCATTTTCTTTTACAATGGAGAAAAATGAATCTGACTGCATCTGGTTAATACCAAGGACTGTCCAAACCCCACTATAATTTGTCACAGACTAAAATGCAATTGTGCTTCTTGAGGTGCTTTGCCATGGGTTCTAAACTCAGCAATAAAATATCATTCTTTCAGTGGAATTTCGGTTTCTGAACTCATACTAGTGACTAGCAATAAAGCAATTTCATCACTAAGTGATACAGTTGTCATTCTTTTTGTGCGTATACATAGAACAACTGCATATGGAAGCACAGAAACAGAACCATTCAGATGGGTTCCAAGTTTATCATTTTTTGCCTTTTCACACTCACATTTCATAAGCCATTATTGCAACAATAAAAACAGAACAAGGGAAAACATTTGGGAGTGAAGCCTATGTTTAAACAAATTATACTGCATTGCTCTTTCTAACAGCCATGCAACCTGGTGGGAGAAAAGGGCTCTGGGCCTTGCTATGTGAACGACTTTCCTTTTTTTGTCAGGCTGTTCCACGTCTGTGCAGACGTTTTGACCCTTGCCAGCTGACGGCTGGTTGATGCACAAGCAGTTGGCTATGTTGTTTCCAAGCATGCTCCATTTAGAATGCTTTAAAGTAAACTAATTCTCACTTTGCAGTAAACTTGAGTCTGAGCAGATATTTTGGGATTAAAGTGGTACTTAAAATGAGCAGATATATTGTTCTAGTTTCCTCTAAACAACCTAATGATAGAGAGGAAGCTGTGCCAACAAGCTGATAGCTACCTACCTCAGAAAACAAGCATGGATCATGCTAATCACAGCACACCCTATGGCTGGAAACTAATTTTACTTGTGAACCACAAAAAATGGGTGCAGCTGAGACAGAAAGGCCTGGTGCAAAGCTCATGAGATGTGGGCCACACGGCCTCACTCTTCACAGGCACTGGGCCTACAAGAGGCCTGGTAATTGCAGGGTCACTCAGGGCACCCCATGATGTTCTGTTACCCCAAGATCAGCGCAGCCAGGTCTCAATCCCTAAATTTGGTCACAAGACTGGGGCTGGCTGGCAGGGAGGTGCAGATGTGATAGCGCCCGCTCACTCAAGAAAGCAGCACACAGACAGGCCTCCTCTGCTTCAAGGCCCAGCTTGGGAGCACTGCCCAGTGGCATCTCCATCTTATGGCAGGGTCATAAAACTGCCATTGACCAGTTTTCAGATCATCCAAGAAAAGTATTAGTCACAATTCAGTAATAAAGAAGGAATAGCTTACCCCTTTCCAAGGATACCAGAATCACTAGTGAACTCCCAAAAGAGGCGATCTCCAAGCAGAGATACTTCCTCTCTAGCTGCCAGGCCTTAAAAGTGGTTAGGATCCCACAGATAAATTGCCTGCACCCTTGCTCTCAGGGCTGGCTACACCCCTTCACCAGGTGCTCAATCACTGGTTCAGGCTGTGGACCTAACGATTCTGTACAATAGGGGAACATCAACTTTAAACCAGCTTGACACTACTTGGCAACTTCTAGTCATTGTTCATGTAATCTGCAAAAATCACAGAGTCAAATGAAAACAGATTGATAAGACAGACATTATTTCTGCTGGATAGCAGCTTGATCCTGGCAAAAAGGCTTGGCAAGCTGGCAGCTCAGGAAATGCAGGAGGGAGTAAGCCTGCCAGATTCCCTTTCCTCTTCACCCAGTTACTATTGAGCAACAAGGTCACGCTGAAGAGAAGCATTTCAGCAATGTTTTCTTGCACCTGTGTCTCCCTTCGTGCCCAGGACTGCTGCTTTATGGCAGTCACAGAGGCTTGACTTGTCAAAGTGTCTCTGCTCACTGCTGGCTGGGAAGTGAAGCAAGCACAATTGGTGCATGCCTCTGCTCCTCCGTAGAATATCTGCGCTTCATTTCATGGCATTCAGCTCAGCTTTCATGCACTGGTGTTTCATTTGTATTGTTCAAACCATAGGGCAAAATACAGAGAAACTCATCCTTGATGGTTGTTTGAGGTATTTATAAAACCTGGTGAAATGAGATAGTCTCCCAGTAAGAGTGTAGCAGACTAATGGTCTTGTGAGAACTTTTAAAGAGTGGTGGAAAGAACACATCAAACAAACCCATGGACAGCACAGAGATGAGCATTCAAATTACTGTTTGAAACTGAGAGCACTCCTGCAGCTGGCTTAAGCTTGGCCAGCTTCTTCCTGCTGCCAACCCCGCCAAGTGCAGGGCTAGCATTCCCAAGTGTACCAGCAATGCTGGGCTGCAGCTTAAAAATACTGGATCATTACTTAAAAAAAACATTCTGCTCCCATTTTTTGTCTACAAATAGCTCTATGTTTCTACCAAGCAAAGTTCCAGAATGGGACACCATTAAGTAACGTTTAAGCTGAGCTATGGGTATTTTTTCTACCTTTTTACTTGCACTTTTAATTTTGGAAACATTCATTTCACTGCTATCTGATGCATTTGACTAAGAGGTGGAGAATCAATATTGAAACTTGTTCACGTTGCTAACAGGTAATAAGAATACAACAACTGATGTTTTCACTCTTGGTTCTGACTTGTCTCCATGCAGAAAGACCTCTTAGCTTCCCTAAGGAAGGTAATGTTTTTTTTCTTGCTTCTTGCAAGAAAACAGGTTTTTGGCAGATATGAAGACGTTCTTTTGTCTCAAATAGTATCTTTAGTTTCTGTATCATATAACATTAATATGAATTGTAGTACATTTATTCCATAATAAACTTTTTTTTTCCTAACATATTGAGCTCTGATATAAATCTACCTAGGGCTTTAATCTTGTGTTATGTGGCTGACTGCTCAGCGGTCTTACTCTTAAAGAACAAATATTAAATACTTCTTAAAAATAATAGTGTTCTTTTTCCTTCTCTGCTTGTCTGATTTGTTTAACATTGACCAACATATAAGATATTATAGATAAAGACACAGTCTCCCTATTGGGAAATCCTCAAACCACAAATGGCTGGAGAGCACTCAGCATATCATTAGAAGTTTACTCTGTTCTTACATTCTTCTCTTTATATCTGGTATTGGTCATTGCTAAAGACAGATTGCTGGGCTGGAGAGATCTCTGATGTCCCAAAGCGGCCCTTCTTAAATTCATCATCCCATCTTGGCAAAGAGAGACTCACCCTTTATAAAAACAGGCTTAATGTAAATGAGCTGGCAGCACAAGCCAAAAGACACTGCAACAGTAATCCAGGCGTAGATCCTGCCACCTCTCCCTCAAATGTGTGCACCCTTCAAGTACTGCGATAGAATCAGCAAAACTGAGTGTAATCAAGGAAGGAGTTTCTATGCCATGTAATTAAGAATGCCTTTGAATAGTTTTCTTCCTTAATCGCACATGTAAAAAAAGTAATTAACAGAATCTTTTAAAAAGCAACTTAATCCAGCCCTCTCTTGGGAAATCTCAGCCAAGGGCAAGCAGACTGAATTAGCAGGTGGGTTGCTATTGGGGCTAACACAACAGAGCCAGAGGGAAGGCATTTCTGCCCTGTGTCTGGTCTGCAATGATCACCTTTGGTGGACAAATGGGGACTCTTGCTCTTAATTGCTCACCCACTAATAATCCCAAGGTTTGTTCTAATAAGGAAGTTAATGGATGTGGCAATGAGTGAATTGTGTTTTGAAGACTTCTGAGATACCTGTCTTGCCCCTCAGGCTTTCTCCCATGTAACCAAAGTTTGTAGCTCAATACTTCTTGTGCTTTCTGTTCAGAAACTTTCAGAGAAAGTGCAACTGGAAAGACATGCAGACAGCTCAGTCCTATCAGGCTTGTGAAAAGAACTCTCTGGACATTGTGCACACAAAAGATCTCAACTGGAGTCAAGATGATGACCTTCAGAAATAGACTGATCCACTAGTTTGTCAAAAGATTGACAGTTTGCCAAGGGAGGCATCAAAAGTTAGCAGAGACAGAATCACTCACGGTGCATTATATTCAATTCAGAACATTACATCAGAGAGGAAGAAAACAAAAACGGTACGAAACATGAAAGCTGGGATGCATGCCGACTATTGCTTTTCACAGCATTTGAAAAGTCTGGATCTTCCTACAACTGTCAATCACGTTCCTGGCTAAGTCTGACTTTTTAAGAGGGATTCCTGAAAGAACTGCTTGCAGCAGCATAATGAATACAACTACATACAGAGCTCTCTCATGTGCTGGCCTTCTCAAGCACATGCCAGATCTGACCTCAATGTCCCATAGCTGCAGCAACACATCGGAGTGCCCAACCTAATACAAATCTGCTGTCTGAGAGGCTCCAAATCTGAGCTGACTCATCTCTGATGGCTGGCCAGAGAGTTAGAGCTGGCTGTGCCCAGCTGAGTGGATAGCCTCCAGTGGGTTATGCTGCAAACACAAAGAAAGCAACTAAAAAAAAGCAGGAGATGAGTTAATGCTAGACAACAGGTTATTCAAGGCAGCAGAACTGCCTAGCGCTGGGAGAGACCCAGCGGCTTTTCCTGGCTTTGTTTTTGGCCTGAGAGAGCAGGAATTTCTTTACCTCAGTACTGCTCTTGTCTTTTCTGCAAAGTGTTTTGAGATTTACTGGTAAAAAGTAACATCTTATAGAAGAGCAATATAGAAAATCACCAGTGTAATCATTACATCATACTTATTAGAGCAATCTCCAGCACTAGCAAGGCATTTTATCCAGATAAAACAGCTGAATAGGACTGGGCTGTTCTTTACTTGGAGAAAATAAAAGAGCAAACTGAATGGCCAGTATAATGAAAAATGACAGAATAAATCATAACAAAGGCCACTTTGTCCTTATCATACATGAACAAAGCATAGAATTTTAAGTAGTCTTCCTGAGGTTGCTTATTGTTTGCCAGGACATGGCAAGCACAAAACAGCTGTGCATGAATCAAAACGGAAAGGAAAATAATAACTATGTTACTTACCTGATTTGTACTATTATTATTATTCTCTTTCCCTCTAGCAGATGCTGACTGAAAACAGGATGCATTAAAGAAGGTAAAACAAACAAACAAGCAGCCCTCCCCACTCAAGACTTTATTCTGTTTTGTCCCTAGATCTCTCCTCTCTGGAATTTCACTATTTTCAGCTTCATAGAGAAACCTTTAATGTCACTGGGAACTAAGACGTTTGTTTTGTAATAAATACACCAAACAACTTCCAAAGGATTCTCCCCAAATCTCCTGCTCCCCTTGACAGTTCCAAACATTGTCTTCTCCATACTTATCTGGCAGTACATCATCACCAATATGGCAATTTAAAAATGGAAAGTCTCGCTCTAACAATACAGTCCTTGCATTACAACCCTCACCAGCTTATCTGACCACCACTTCTCTGTGATATGCTTTTTTTCTCGAGAAAACTAGCTTTGCACGCAGAAAAATATGTCTAACTGTATACCGGTGCTACTCCCCAAAAGAAAGTGTCTACAGTCCACCGTAGGTCTGCAAGTAACAAGATTTAACTACAAATACAATTATCTTCAAATCCAACCCTAACTCAACTGTCAGGTTCTGAATGGAGAAGCTGCAATAGGTGCCCAGGACAGCAAATTTCTTTGTGTGTTCCTAAAGTAACTTGTGAATGAAATATTTCTATCCATAAACACCTTACCTTATTTAGCTGGAACTTCGGAGTTGTAGCTTTCTGGTTTGCAAATGCCTAAGGCAGGTTCCCTTATGAGTGTGAGTCTTCTTTATTACCTTTTTATGGACCGCTAAAATTCAGTCGTGAATCATGAGAATTTTGCAGACCAGTTTGAAAACCACTGTTGATGAAGCTGCACCTTACCCACAATAAGCAAGTCAGACTTATGTCAACTCTGTGAACTATCACCCTTTGAAAAAGTGCAGGGATAGTAAACAGAGTGAACGAAGTGTTTTCCTCACCAATTTAGCATAGGCCATCAGCAAGGAGAACTGAAGAATGTCCACAGCAGACTGCCAAGTCAAGTTTTTCAAGGGTATGCACTATAAATGGCTGAAATCTACTATGGCTCTGATGTCCCCTGCACAAACACCAGACAAGCCCCAAAAAGAAAGTACAGAAGACTGAAAAGTCAAAGATGGATTGATGAGACAGAAATAAAGAAATACAGAAATAAAGGTCCCAAACTACAAGATCCTTTACTGCATTCTTAATCCATATGAAAAGGTTTCAGGACACAAATAAAATTCCTCAAGATTATATCAGGAGACCATTAGAAGTTGTCCTTCTCTAGGTTAAAATCTACCTATATCTGTAGTTCTCTGACTCGGCTGGTCTAATACAAGCTTAGTAACTGATAAGCATAAATGTGAGAACAGTAGGTCTTTCTGGGACACCAGTAAATTAAATTTTCATCATAAAGGTCAATTTGTTTGTATTATCTTCATATTACTTCAGAGACTTTTTCAATAAGATGATTTGCCAAGTAGATTTCTCAGTCCTCTGCCCTATTACTGTGACTCTTTGTAGCATATAACAGTCAGGATTTAGATCAATGCCAAATTCTCATTGCTGTCTACAGGGCCTCTGACTGCAAAGCCTTGCTCTTGTTCGCTGTGCCAACTAGTCCCAGATTTCTTTTGGAAAATACATATAATGCACAAGCCGAACTGTTACAAAGATCTCACAGAAGATTTGAAGGATTATTCAGCCTGACTGCTTATATTCCATAGGATTAGAGATTAAAAAGAGGTGTCGAATAATCATATTTACATATTATTCCTGTGATTATCTGAAGAAAATATCTCTGGAACATAATATAGTACGTATTTGTCTCTGCCTCTGTGAAAAACAGCCACTGAACGAATGCATCTCATACTTTGCCATTTCAGACAAAGAACTTAATAGAAGTGTGTCAGTAGATACAGTGGGAAACCACAAAAATACAATACAGAAAATAAGTGAACAGTCACCAACATTTTCATTTGTCACTCTCCTAATCTTACAAACCAGTCTGCTCCTGAACAGCAGCAGCTACAGTCAGTGTGAACCAATATGTATGGAGATAAACCTGAACCGTTCCCTCAAAAGGTACAGGCAAACTCTTCTTCCACACTCCAAACTCTCTGCAGAGAGATCACCATCAGTACACAATCTGAAGTAAGACGGGTAAACGAGATTAGTGCAATGACTGGAAAATCTTTCCCTTCTCTGAGTATTTCTACTACTTCTTAGTAACAAGTTCAAGAAAAGATGGCGCTGGCAGAACTCCTGCAAGTTTTTGCTTAAAGTGACAATACTACAGACAGACACTGAACAAACAGATGATTAACAAATATCATTTGAAGTGGTGAAGAACTAAGAGCAAATGAAATAGTTAATTTATTGGCCCTCCTGCCACAGCTGGCCTAAGTTGTCATTTTAACCAAAAGAACATGCAGTGAATTCTCTGCTGCAAATGTTGACTCACTTTTAATGGGGAAATGTGAAAGGTCAGTAGGGTGATAAGCAGGGCTGTAGGAACTAATCTTGGGGTCTGAGTCTTGCTAGCCCAGACAGCCTGACGCATACATTGTGTTTTACTAAGTACCGCACAAATGTTAATCAAGTTTAATAGCCTTTTCTTGAGATATCCCAGGAAACGAGGTAGTAAAATTAAAACAGTTAGATGTCTGCTGAAAAGCAAATATATTTATTATGCACTTTCATATACACAGGGATTTTCACTTAATATAATACAAGGAATAAAATAAAAATTTTACAATGTGAAATTCATTCAATGTACATTAAAGGCTATTTACAACCCACTCCAGGAAAAAGTCTATCTGCAAACCAAGTTAACTGAGGAGTTCAGATGGGGAATATTAAGCATAACAGACGTTTGCATAGCAGAGTAACTGAGGAGGGAAAATACCTTTTTATTTTTAAATAAATGGTAATGTTTTCAATACCGATCACAGAGAGGACAAAAATGCATCACTGTGCCTCTATACTTCTTAATGCATTTCTCTTTTGAAGAGTTTTTCCACATGCATACAGTATTGACATCGGTGTCCACAAAACAGTCTATTCCCTAGCTTTCCCACTACTAGGAGTTTTAGATGTCTTGTGGAGATGACCTTGGAGGGAGCAGTGAAATGTGATGAAGAGAAAGAGGATTCGTGTTTTATTTGGGTTTTTGGGTTGGGAGGACCGTCACACTGTCAGAAGAAATCGTGCTGAGTCACAGCTATGCAACTCCACTCACCTCCACCAGACTGTACAGATGTAAAGGAGCAGAGTAGAACAGAGAAAACAATGGGGGAACAGTGACTTGCCTTTGGACGCAGAAACCTCACAAGCAATGAGATTAAAAACTCACACACAACAGCAATGTGGAATTACACAGACCTTCTGAGAAAGTAGATGTTTTAAAGCAATTCATGCTCTGTTCCAAAGCTATGTTCAAAATCTTTAAGAATTATTTTCTTTCTAAAAACATTTTCAAGAGGTCTGCTTTCTGCTGATTTGGATATAGGCTTTCTTCAACAGCTGTTTCAAATGTAAATATTATTCACACAAAAACCGTCAGGCTATCTATAAATGGTGGCCCCTTGTGAAACCGACCACATTTTTACGTCCTCTTTCCACAAGGTGCAATTAATAACACAATAAAATTAAATAAATATAATCCCATTGACAGCCAAGGTCAGTAGAAAAATGTCAGCATTCAGGGATCCCTTTCTACAGAACAAAACATACATCTAACAACCAAGAAAAGTTCTATTCTTGCACAGCATTGCAGATGTACTGTACTTGAGGTTCAGAACAAGTTTGCTGAGAACATTTTGGTACTCTCCCTTCACTGAGCCACTAACTCTCTTAAGGCTGTTTTGCAAGACTCCTGTTATGTTTATGTTACAATTGTCCCACAGGGACAAGAAATTTAATGCATGAAACATACAGAATAATCAATATTGCTGTGTGTCAACTTTCAACATTTAATCTTACTATGCACTGAATGCCTGACTATAAAAGATTCTTTTTACATTTAGTAACAAGTGAATAAGAATGGAGGTGCAAGATATAAAAAGCAAAACAAAACAACCCAACAAAGACAACCCACAAAAAACCAACTTCAGAAAATGTTCTGACGACCGTTAATTATGATAACAAAACACAATGACCTTTAGTGCTTCAGAATATGCACTACATATACACCCAGGGGCCACTGAGCAAAGTTTAAGGATAGCCACACATTAATCCTCTATGAAAAAATAATGTCAGGTTTCTACCGTCTTCTTTGTGGAATGATCAGAATCAGAGTATGAAAAAGACGAATCTCAAGCCTTCAGAAGAAATACTGACTTACAAAAATAGGCTTATTTTCTAAACAGCAAGACCGTGTAAAGGTGAATAGTAGAATATAGATTACGTTTTTAGGAGAAAATAATCACTTGTTTCATTCTATCACTCAGAGCTGTGCAAGTAAGATACACACATTCAAGGGAAAAATTCATAGCGCTCGCTTTCACGACAGTCTTGACTTTGCTCTCCCCTATATATGTAATTCTTTTCAGCTGTGAGAGCAGGGAACCAGCTCTCCATTACCTGTAGAGGGACTAGCCAGGCTGCTGGTTAACCACGCTTTGTGTCCAGAGAAGCACACTGTCTCTACCTAATCCATCAGAAGCAGTAACCACATTCATACAAGTTTGTGCTTTAAAGAGTTACCGTCTCAGGACAGGGATAACTCAGTAATCTTTGTAGTCCACAGACAATGGTATTCCTAACCTTTTCTTTCTCCATTATACTCCCATTGTGTATTCTTTCAGCCTAACAAAGCTTCTGTGTTTTCCACATTAGTTTTACTGACATTTTCAATGCAGTCCTTTACCTTGGAAAAATAAAGAGCTGTTTCTAATGTATAAAGACATACAGGAAAGCAGGATCAGACCTTTTACTTTAGCACCTAAGAAATACCCATATTCGGTTACCTCATTACCGTAACAATAACTGAGGCTATTGAAGACCAGGAGTCCAAGACCAAATTCACCTATCACTTTCAGTGGTCACAGTCTGCCATCCAGATTTGGCGCTGTGGTACCAGACACTGGATTTCGTTTCTCGAAAATCCCAAGGATACTGCAGAGAGCTGCAGTCCAACTCCTTTGCTACCACTGACCGGCTATTACATAGACAGAACATACAAGTACAAGTATTTATAAAATCCCACTACAAGATTTGTATTTCTTGAGAGAACTTTTTGAAGCACACAGAAAAGACTGACCACACATTACATCAATGCAAATGTGACAAAGTGTTTGCATTTCTTTCCTTTAGCCAGAGGAAAATAAACACAAAAAGCATGGCCTTTTCATACACAGTTCACTATGGCACATGCACCTTTGCCAAGCATTCTGGAAGAGGAAATCACAATTCCTCGTTCTTACAATTTTCAGCTGTTGTCGGGGAAATATCGCATGTATCTTTCTCCAGTTAAACAAAAAAAAGTGCTCATTATGTGTATTAAATACGAAGTACACAAAACAAATTTCTGAAGCACAGAGGGTAACATGGTGGAAGGCAGCCCGAAAATGTAGGCACGTTACAGTAATTAAGGTAACTGTACTGTAGTATTCACATTCTTGAGTTTTTAGGTGGACTAAACAAGAACTGTATGCTTCCATCCCAGCCCGTTGATAAATCACTTGGAGCAGAAGCGCTTCTGTTCACGGCATCATGAAACTGACCTAGAAGTATAAAACAAACACATCAAGTTTTGAAATATTCCATAATACGTGCGGTGCTGTCAGCAAGACAGCTGTATAATTTCTAATTAAAGTTAAAAGCACACAACGGCATACCAATGAAAAGCATTTCCTGTCTAACTTAAATCACATGACGGATTTCCTGTGCTTGCAGACATCCAAAGCAGCAACGAGGTCCCTGCAGCAAGAAAGCTTCTGAATACAGCTTAGAAGCAGCAGCAGGGGAAGGAAAGCTGTTCCTTAAGGTGCTCTGGCAGAATACTGCTGATGTGATTCTGCACAGGTGACTAACGCACTCAGTGGTCAGGGAAATAACTGCTTTTTTGCTCAAGACTTGGCAAAAGAGGAGGTAAATTACAGCCTGCACCAAGCAATCCATAATGCACACAACAGTTCTACACTTCTAGATTTGAAATTATGTGAAATCATTAGAGAAGAAGCAAAAGAAACAATTCAGTTATCCGTCACATCACCTGTTTCTTGCAGAAATAAGTACTTCACACAGGAAAACTCATCTTTTTAAAGAAGTACTATTTGCTACTGACAAAAAAAAAGCCCAGCTTGAGTTGTAGAATTGTATGTGGAGTGTTAAAAACTCCCCGTGCTTTGTGTTTTAAAATCTACAGAGAGGAAAAATGCATCAAAACTAGAACTTTGATGACAGGTTAGGTCAAATCAATACATCTTAGGTCAGAAGTATAAACAATATGTACATATGAGTGCCTGCACCGAATATCAGGTGCAGGGATGGAGATGGGGGAAAAATGGCACATTTAAATGCTGGTTTAGACATGATGTACAACTGCAGGAATCTTAAGTTGTTTTGACTTTTACTAATATCCAGGGCCTGTCTCCTCTTGCTTACTCCTCTCTCTGCTCTTTGCTATTTTCTGCTTCACAGCTCATCTAACCTCTTGGTAAACAATATCTGCATGTTACAGATGTGCATGCTGTATATATACCTTTTTGAAATACTGTATTGTTTCAAATATTTTGATTTAACCAAGATACCAGCCTCATGGTCCAGCACAATATCCCAACACCCTGCAGTTCACAAGAGACCGCTGGTACATCTAGAGAGATGAGTTCCATGAAAGTGAATTCTATTTGCCAGATACTTTTTTGGGGGAAAAAAAACCCCAACCAAACCAAACCAAACAACCTGTCAGTGTGCTTTTCACAGCTCAATATCTCCCATCTGTGGATTCTGCACCATCTGCAAATGACCTAAAAGCCTGTGCCCTTTGATGACCAGCAGCAGAACTGAGTCAGCTACCAAGAACATTCTGGTTCTAAGTGGCAGCAGTCTGGTCTGGAAAAACGGCAGCATTTACACAAATAAAAAACTTGTTTTCAAAAATAAGCAAATAAGCAAGGAGAGCTGCATACATTTCATAAAGGTGCTGCTCCTTTGAAATTCAAATAGTACATATTAATTATTAATAATCCAAATATGCTGAGATAAACAAACTTCATCAGGATGAGGCAGAAAAATAGCTCTGTTTTCGCTTACTGACATTTTACGTTTGAAAATGGTACACAACATTTCTTTCTCACCATAAAATTCAGTACAAGTGAGAGTGAAGAACCAAAGTGAACTCCACTGATTTTCAGCTCATACTACAGAATGGTGAGGAAATTGATAATAACATAGATTCTCACTTTGCTATCAGAAACGTCACCTCTTTCATGGGAGATTACTTCACGGTAACAGAAATATAAAGTTAAAGCCTTATGGTACTATTGCAAATTTGTAGATAGATATATCTGAGATTTCCCATTCAAAATCCAAATTCACAGAAGTAAGTTTAATGCCTGTAACTTGTGAGAATCCTTATAAGCTTCCTGAAAAGCATCTTTGTAAATATGAATAGTTACTCAATATAGGTGGAACTACATGAAATAATGACAATACCTGAAAATACCACATATTAAGACTGCCAGCTATTCTTATCTCGGAAAATTCCAGATTGATGCTACACGAAACTTTGTATTTCATTCTGTTGCATATCAAGGACAGTGGGGCAAGATTTGAGCAATCACTATTGAACAGAAAATATGGGTGTGAACCAATTCTTCCAAAGTTGATGCTTTAAATTACAACAAAACAGATACTTGACATGGTTTTCATTAAGAAAACAACTACAACGTTAAGCTAAAATGAAGTGCATTTTCAGCTTCTTTAAAATGCACGTGATGAAATACACACGCTTTACTCCTTTGTGAATGGACTGATTACCTTTTATAATGGTGTTTCTTTCTTGTAGTTGAAGCTTGGGTCACCACCTTCAATCTGCAGTTTTAAGGCTTGCTTAAGGCTGAGTTCTGTCTCTGCAGAAGGGTAGCCTTCCAGCACCTCCTGATGCCCTCGATCCTGCACCGTTCGTGGGACAGAAACCCTACCAAGAAAAACCTGATTGCTTTGAAGATGATAATTGGGATTTGTCATGATTCCATTCCTCTTCTTCTGTTCTCCACTCTGTTGGTGAATTAGGAACTGCTGCTGAGATCGACCAACCTCTTGCTGAGCTGGCGGCACCAAGATTTTGCACTGTGGCTCTGGCGGCATGGATTTGAGTGGCATACTTGTCCCAGATTTGGCAATAGGTACTCGTTTATCAAACTGAGTCATTTCATACTCTAACACTTTTGGTTGGGGGGAACTATTTTGTTTGATTTTTTTTCCAGCTGACCCAGACTTGCTGGAATTGTCTGATTTCCCCCCTTTGTTAGCTTTTGTTGATTTCAAACTAGGTTTTACTTGGCTCCATTCAAATTCACTACTTGGAGAATTATGATTTTGACTTAGGGAGTGGGTTGTGGAAGAAGGAGAAACAATAGACTGCCTGCTTCTGCTGCGTGGCAGGGAATGCTGCTGTATTTGTTCCGTAAAAGAGAGGCTGTGGAAACTATCAATGGGCACAGTCTGAGCAGTTGCTGTCGATGATGTCGTACGGAGAGAAGAGTTTTTGGAACTTTTCAGGGAATTATTTGATAAAGATGACTTCTGACGGTCAACTGTAGAATCGGGCGACTCTGAAGGAGAACTGAAGGCATGAGCAGGCCCATTAGATAAGCCCCGCATGCTAGGCTGCATATCTCCACCAGTACTCCCTGAACTATTTGACTTCATTGTTAAGGACTGCATTTTAGAGGAGACTGACTGTAAGGGTTTTTGCTCCATTGTGTGGACTGGAGATGGAGTGCAGCCATTCAGAGTAGATGCACCATATTTTTCCAGTAATTTAATAATCTGAGAGTGCCCATTTTTAGCCGCAACACGCATTGCAGTGCGCCCAAACTGATCGGCATGATTTGGATCAGCACCATGCTCAAGTAATATCTGGACAACATCAATGTGCCCTTCTTGGGCTGCGATGCAGAGTCCAGTAGCACCTTGGTTACATGTATGATCAACCAGAGCTCCATGCTCAATAAGAAGCTGCACTACCTTCACGTGACCTTGCCATGCAGCAGACTGCAAAGCAGACCTCTTCTCATTATCTGCAGCGTTCACATCAGCATGGTATGTTATCAGCACCTGTACCATCTCCAAATGGCCCTGCCAGCAGGAAACATGGAGTGCTGTTCTTCCTTCAGCATCACTAGCTTCTACATTTGCACCATTTTCTAAAAAATACTCAGCCATTGTAAGCTGGTTTTCTAATGCTAAAATATAGAGTGTTGGCCGGCCATCAGCATCTTTATAGTTTACATCTGCTCCGTGGCTGAGCAGTAGTTCAACTATCTCTCTGTGACCTTCTAAAGCAGCAACACGGAGAGCATTTCTCCCATCATAGCCTCTCTGATCAATGTTGGATTTATTTTCCAGCAATATCTGCACGCAATCATAGTGACCTTCTTGTGCAGCTAATATGAAAGGTATACGTCCATCATTATCAATCTCATTTGTTCTAGCACCTTGTTCTATAAGAGCTTCACATATCAACCTGTGACCTTCAAAAGCTGCCATATGTAAAGGTGTCCAGCCTGCATCATCCCTGTGATTTTCATCCAGCCCCCTGTCCAGCAGAGTCCGTACTACTTCAACATTGCCTTGTGCAGAGGCTATGCTCAAAACTGTTCTCCCTTCACTATCAATGCTATCAACAGCTGCACCCCAAAATAAGAGAGTATTTACAACCGAGGCGTGGCCCATGGAGGCTGCAGCCAGGAGTGGTGTCCGACCATTGTTATCTGTGTGATCCACATCTGCTCCTCCCTCCAGGAGCAGGTCAACAACATCCACATGTCCTTCGTAAGCAGCCACCAGCAGCGGCGTCATGCCGTCCTTATCACAGTGGTCAACTTCAGCACCTCGGTCAATGAGAAGGCTGACCACTGAGGCGTGCCCTTTGCTGGCTGGAACACAGAGTGCAGCAACTGACAATGCTGTCCTTCCATCCACATCCTCGTGGTTCACCTCTGCACCATGGTCCAGCAGGTGCTCCACGATCTCTTTATGTCCCATATATGCTGCTGCGATCAATGCTGTTCTGCCTTCGTTATCAGCCTTATTCACTTCAGCCCCATGTTGAAGCAGATTCAGCACAATATCTTCGTGCCCTCCCCATGCCGCTGCTCTCAGTGCAGTTCGGCTGTCAGCATCTGCACAGTCCACTTTGACTCCAGCATAAAGGAGCGCAGAAACTACCTCGGTGTGCCCACCCCATGCTGCGGATCTCAATGCTGTCCAGCCATCATGATCCGTGTGGTTAACATTGGCCCCGCACCCTATCAAACAATTCACCACTTTGGTGTGCCCCTGCCGTGCAGCTAAGGTAAGTGCTGTTTGACCATGAGTGTCTTCGACCTCTAAATCTGCCCCCCTGGAAACCAGCAAGTTAACTACATCGAGGTTGCCGCTGTAGGCAGCATTGGCCAGGAGTGTTCTCCCGTTTGAGTCGCACTGGTTGACAGATGCCCCGTTGTCTAGCAAGGTGCGGATGGAGTCCTCTCTTTCCAGAGCCTGCCTCACAATGCAGGATGTGCGGTCATCCTCGCTGTTGACATGAGCACCAGCTTTCACTAGGAGCTGTAACACTTCTTGTTCTTTGGGAATTAAGGTTGACAGGGAGTCTTTGACAGGTGTGCCATTCCATATCATCCACAAGGCCAGCTCAGAAGTCTCTAACTGTAAATTGGAGTTAATTAGATGCAATGCAAATTCTTGAGCTTCCAATGGTGTTAAGTCCTTTGCTCGGCAGGTGTAGCTCATGGCTAGCATCCTGTGCCCCTCAGCCGCATTACACAGGTATTTCTGCGTGCAGTGCTTCACATCCAACAACCATTCAGCAAAACTGTAATGAAACAAGATTTTTGTATTCCCAAGTCCATCAATAAGGACTTTGGACAGGACATCCAATTTGCGTTGAAAGTCTTCCATAGTCAATGTCATGTTTTTGGTCCACACTGCATGATACAGCTCCGTCGTGGTTAGCGGCCTACAGGCTGCAAGAATCACATTAAGAATAGGCTGCACCTTTGCAAATTGTTTTCTCACAAAAAGTCTTTGACAGAGCCAAAGGTATAGGCCATTCAATGTTCCCGGAATATCACGGATCTCTCGTAACATAATAAAATTCTCCACGACTCCATCTAGGACACGTTCCAGATACAAAAAGCAGCCGCTGCTTTTGATGTGAAGCTGATTCAGCATTTCGGCAGTTTCTTTTGTTAGATGTTGTCTCAGTGCTTCCTCCTGATCCAAACGATGCAGAATATATTGCTGCACGTCCTTCACAATGTATGCCTTCCGCAGATCATCCAGACTTATTTTTCTAAAACCTATTGGAAGAGAAGAAAGTCATTAGCAAAAAGACACATTTCGGGGTAGGAAGCACCTGCTTATGTTCTGTATGCAAACATAATGAACATAAATCATTATTAATAACAGCAGAACACTTTGATAGAAAACACTTATTTTTTAATCATTATCTGCTATAATAAGAAATACACATTAATAAACAAGAACATTTTAAAAATAACTTTGAGTCAGACACTTTGTGTCTGCCTTGGACATTACTAAACACCTAAGTAAGACCAAAAATAAAGCAAAATCAAAACTGCAACTTAAGTAAGATTAGTAAATCTTACTACATTATTACAGAATAATCATTTTTCCAACGTGGTCAACAGTGGAATTCCAAATAATTTCCAGCTACTGAGATTAAGACAACCATTATCTTAATATAATTATAGAAGATATCCACATGTGGTGCACATTCATGAAGAAATGAACGTGTCACTTTAACATGATTACCTTTGCTTCTTTTCAAAACTCTTACGATCTAGGAGAGAGAGACACTCAAAGCTACTTTAAAATACCTATATATCTGCATGCAATTACTAGTACATATTTTTTCAAATAAGGGCTGATTTTTAGATAATAGCCCAGTTCTCCGGCAGCTGGCTCACTGCATAAGGAAACAGGTCTTCAGAGAATCAGTCCCATTGTTCTTTCAGCCTGTTTACTCTTGAGCGGAAAAAGGGAAATTATTTAATCTGTGTATGCTGTGTACGTCTCCTCCCTGCACACACTTGCACACTCCCACTCCTCACAGAGTACAAGCTCTTGAGACCAAGGAGGAATGGTATTTATGAACGATGTTACTGTGCCATGATATACACAGCTATCTAATTTAAAACACTGGTGTTTGATGAAGACCTACTTTCTAAGTTTAATGAAACGTTATATTGTTTGAATGCTGCTTTTCTGGAAGCCAGAGGAAAACTGCAGAGGATGCAGTCACGGTGCCTGGAATGACCAGGTTTATAACTATTTTAGGCCAGAATTGCACCTCACTTCTCCAAGGACAAGCTCTCATCTCTTCCTCTAAGCATAGCAGTTTGCATAAAGTTCCTTTAAAGTCAGCTCATCTACTGTCCAAAAAAGCTTTGCTTTGCAAACCAAAGCAGTTACTAACCCTCAAATTATCCTGAAGGGAAAGCAACCACAGTGCAGCCCAGTCAATGCAATCTTGGCCTTAGATCCATGGAACAAATAATTGGAAGTGACACCCTGAAGAATGTCATTTTCAGTTCTCTGTTTTTATTGTATTTAAACATTCTGCGGATCAAACTGCTTGGTCTGGAAGTTTGTTCCAATAATTGAGCTTTCTTTTTTGTTCCCAAATGTCTTCAGCAGAGATTCTGAACAGGACATTCAACTCCCTCTGCTAATCATTCAGAGTGATATTACTAAAAAATATTTCTTCTTCCTTTATTAATTAATTATGGTAGAATGACAAATCTGACAGGACTAAATCAATAGAAGACTTAAAAGTATGCTTCTCCTCAAAATAAAATCATCAGATAGGATATTTTTGCAGAGTCACTTTTCACGCTAAAAGTGCAATAAGATTCTCTACTTGTAGATATTTGCATTTAATGTCAAGAAGGCAGAAAATAAGATTTGGAAGGATCTTTCACCTTTCTACAGGTGAATTTTTTTTCTGGCTTTCCAAAATACAGAATTATCTTTATCCACTGCAATTTGTCACCACAACTTTAAGCAACGTTCTAACTTGACCTGCAGGATGGCGTAATTCACTGATCGACTGTGCATTTCATTAAAATATTGTGTGCAACTCTGCAGAGCCCATAATTCACACACATAAGCCAAGTAAGAGATGTTGCTGAGTTAAGGATAGCTGGTGCCCTCCAATTTTGCACATGCCAAGACTCCTTTTTGAGCTCCCAGACTATGAGCATTCAGAAGACAGAAAAGCAAACAGTGAAGTTAAAAAGAGAACAATGCTTGATGTATGCATTCACAGCCATACCTATGCACAGGGCTTTCCTCAGCCAAGCATCACTTTGACTAGCCCATGTCACATGTGCAGGGAACAGCTCAGATTTACTCAATTTAGAGCAAATGCCACCGTCATTCACTCACCTGCTAGTTTCTTAAAGCTCGCTCTTATGAGTGAAGTAAACATTCCTGATAGTCAGATATACGCCTGTCACTTGGCTGAAGAAAAGCAGGCACAGAGCTCTGCAAAGTCCTTCCCAGTGTGTTTAGCCCTAGGTGACTCCTCACACCAGATCCCCATCTCTCACAGCCATCCCATGCCCACGTCTTTCCTTCCAATACATATCTGCCTAAGTTACTTTTATTTTTTAAAATAACTTTGCTGCTTTTGCAATTTGTAGAGCAGCTGATATCATTTCAGCTGTGCCAGAAAGCCTCTGACAGACACACAGGACAGCAATGCAGAGACATCAGCCAGTGCTCAGGGCTGGTTAATGACTGTTCCTCACCTCCCTCGACTCCCAGCCTTCACATGTCCCAAGGACAATATGTTCCTTAAGGGCTGGGATTAATACACTTCCTTTGTAACAGCCTTTCGAACAGAAGTAGGCTGTTATATTAAACCACCGTACCGTGCCACACTACAATAAATAATCCAAAGAAAAGTTTTACGGATAGAAGATATTTAAAAAATAAAAAAGCCTAGCATTCTTCCTGTAAGCTTGAAGGAGTAAAACAAAACTGTGGGTTTTTTTACCCAAGCTTTAATCTAAATGAGGTCATTTTACGTTTCCAAACAAAGATTCTGCAAACTTGCTTTTCCACCCTACCAACTACAATAATTTATTTTCAAGGACAAGAAGCATCAAAACATTAAGAGAAAGCTCATTTGTTTCGGATGCATTCCCATGAACTATTTAAGCTCAGCAGAACAGGAGTGCAGCACACAGAACTTGCAGTCCCACGACACAGCTTTTTGCATTGTTAAGATTTTTCTTACAACACATCACTTTCAAGCCAATGGGTGCTCTAGTATGGATTTTCCCGATTTATTAAATTCCTGGCAGTTCTGTAAACAAATCAGTTCCAAATGTATTTCTTGGCAAGGTCTGTGGTCATTTAAAGGGAAGAAAAAGTATCTTGGCTATATAAATACTTTTACACTTTATCAACCTTTTCAAACTTTAACAATAAAAAATAAACTATTAACACCAGGTTCCAGTAAACGATTAGAAATCTCTTTCAATTTCTGTATCTTTAATTAAATACACTTAATTACACTGAAGGTTTAAATACTTTAATATACCCCATTTAACTAGACCAATAACTTTAAAATAATCTAAATGATTAAAAACATGACAATGTTTTGATATTACTGATTTACACTGTTGATCTAAACATACATTAAGTTAGGTATTTCTATGGCTATTTATGCACACCCACTCGAAAAGAATAACATATCCAGAAAAGTAAAAGCACTTGAAAACTGAAGCAGCATGCTTAGTTGTAGCACGTTTGCAGTGTACAATCCATTACAAATTGTATAATATCCATCACAAATGCTCAGAGACATAGGACCACTCTTGAGACTGAATTCTGCTGCTGTCATTGGTCCACTTTGTTGTATAGAAAACTCACGTGCAACTTTTTATTAGGAAGTAAGAAAATCCTTAGCATCGCATTCTTGAAGTGGTAATCCAAAGAGTAAGAAGAGAGGAAAAAGTAAGTAGAGTCATGGCCACAACAACAAATTATTTCACAGCTTTAATAATATTGGAGTAAAACTTACAACTACATAAACATATTTAAATGTATCTAAATAACCTTTTATTATCAAAATCCAAACTCCTATAAAGACTTTAAAGTAACATAAAACTGCCTACATAAATTCCAAAGCACAGTGAAAACTTAAGATTTTCTTTTTTTAAGGCAATCTATCCTAAAGCAGTCTCATGCTATCTATTCTCTGGAATGGGCAAGTTGAGGAAGAAAGGTGCAGTTCCAGATTTGGCAAGTGATTTGATTTGAGGATTCAGCGATACAACTAACCAAGCAGCTTGGATTTTCTGGTGCAGAAGCTGACTTGTTATTTTAGTACATTTTTCTTAGGTTTTCATATTTTTGCTCATTATTTAATTTTAAGAAAGGCTACAAGAACAATTCCCTATATTTATTCCAACCAGAACTAGCAAACTGAAAACATCACAGGAAGACTGATGCTCTCAAGGTTGTTAATTCGGAGTAGATCTGGATGAATATCTTAATATCTGTACACTTAGAGCTGAATGACAGGCAAATGCCAGAGTGAAAAAGGTCAAACAGTCTGCTTCTGCCTGTGGATAAGTGGCTGAACAGAGTATAAGCTGCCCTGATGCTACAGTGAATGCCTGCATGTCCATTTTTCATTCTTTTTATTCTGGTTTCTAGTAACTAATGTTAACTATATATTAACTACACCTCCCTAAGATGAGCCATTGACATGGGCTGCACCACTCTGGTGCACACATGTCTTGTGTGTGAAAAGGAACTATTTCAATCAAGAATGGCAGTGCTTAATTGAGGAGTATAACCAAGCCAGATACCAAAGAATTTCTTCTTTTGAGCGACATCCATAAAACAAATAAGTAAATGTCTATTAGAATGCCTCTTCAGACCAACAAATAGAGCATTTGTACATATGCAGTTCTGTTTGCCTTTATGCTATCAAATGAGGACATATCTGCTTTTTACTCCAACTTATCTAAATAAAATTTCCAGAATTTAAAATGCCTAAAATCTTTAGCTCTTATGATAGAACTTTAGAAAAAGAATTTAGTTTTGCAAGAATAACTGATATACTTTAAATATTTAACCTCATTTTAGAGGAAACATTTCTATTTACTAGCTAGCTGAAACAGAAAGCCTAAACAAGTTGCATGCCTATGCCACTTACAGAGGTTTTCTGAAGTTATTTAGAAAAATAAAGAATTCCTTCTAACAAATAATAAAAAGGTTGGAAAGACTGTGTTTAATGCAGCTGCTTGACTGCTCACACTTGCAAGCAGATGATGTCGCATGGAAGTATTGGGATAACATGGACACAGGAAAAAGAATAGCAAACTTCAGGACAGACGTCTGTAAGAAAAGTAAACAGGCACGATGTGACAGTTGGTGACAGTGCATACAAGAGGAGGCAGGAGGACACGCATTATCTGTTCCCTTCCTTTTCTCCCCAGCTGGCTGGCTTTTGCTCACTGTGAAGGGTGACCACAGACTCATGCAGGCATCAATTTACATTTGGTTCATATTTTTGAGGTTGTCTTTGCAGCCACAAGAGGCAAAAACTATTTTATTTTTAATTATTGAAAGCTGAGAATCTGGTGAGAGGAAAAAAATCTGTAGTGCTCTGTGCTACTACAGAAACTCTGAATACACCCCTGAACACGGGTCTGCAGCAGATGCAGGCACAGCTATTCAGCTTGCATAAATAAGTCACTGGCAAAAGGCAAGAAATGAAGAGGACTAAAATAAATCTCCTCCTTTGCTTGCTATCTGGTGGTGGAGATGATGTATTCACCACTGGCAGAAGCAAGATGACAACAGATGAGAAAGGCTGCACTCTTTCTTCCATGTCCATGACTATTTTTGGCTGGAGAGATGCTTGCAGAACTCTCGTCTGTATTCAACACCCAAAAAAGAACATTGTCAAGGCTCAAGGCCACACTACTGCGGCAGCCCTGCTCCCAATCACTTACACCACATGCTGACAAATGGGTTTAGCTCTTATTTCAGCACATTGCTGGAAGAAGATTTCACACATCAAAATTTTAAGTGAAAGCTGATACAAAACGACTTGTTAAATTAATACCGGCTAGTGCATACGTCACACCTTACTCTAAAACTTTTAGCACAAAAGCCTACAGATGGACTCTTTTTCCTAAAGTAATGCTAAAAGTATTCCAGCCTATCTTACTAAGTTAGCGTGAAACTGATTTCTTTGTTCCAAATGGAATACATCTGAAGAAAATGTGCAGTGACTAGGTTAATGTTATGCTTGCAACCATTTGCTGAGAAATTAGAAAGCGTTAGAAATTCAGTATAATGGTGTTCCAGAGTGCAGTGCACATTATTGTGCACACCATTTCTTCAGCCACGAGTGCAAAAAATGCTCCTCGTCAATCTTGAATTCTGCATGCTCATCAAATATGTAACTTTAAAAAGAAATTTGCTCGGCTAAAAGTAAACATTCACATCGTGCAAAGGGGAAGAAGAGTGTGCTCCAAAAGAAGTGTTAACAACAGCCTATCCTTTGCAGGTTAAAAAAAAACAATATTAAATTTTACAACACAAAGTTCCAATATATCTGAAGTTAACAGAAGCTTCAGTAGTACTCCTCACATCTTCGCTATATCTTTCACGTATTTGAGCACTGGCTATAAGGAAGAAAATCATCCAGTAGTGTACTGTGGGATGTCATAGTTTGCTCTCATTTTGAAAAAAAAAAAAACCACCACCACCACCACAGCAGCAAACCACCCCTTCCTACAAATAGACCCTAAAACTTAATCTCATTTTGAGTTCAATTACTTTGGGAATAATTCTTTTTTTGCACCTTTTCTTGCAGCGAAGATAGCGTTATATCATCACAAGCCAACTCTCTTTATGCTATTCATCAAATCATTCACTGTGGAAATGAGAAACTTACTCTTTCAAATTAAATTTATCTTAAAGGCATACCCATTAATTCTGCTGATTTCTCCTGTCAAGAATTCCATCTGGAAGCATACTTAGAAGACAACAACAATTTTTTAGGACTAGTTTGAAACATTATATGATTCAGTGGAAAGGAAATAAAGCTGCTCTGAAGAAAGTTTTGTCAGTATTTTTGGCAGGGACAACCTATCTAATCAGCCAAGCTCTGATGAAACTATTCCCATACGAACATCCAAAAGAGCCCTATGAAACTACTCTAAAGTTTCCTTTAGTTCTCACATACCCCTAAATACCAACGTTCATGTCTGCTGCTGATTAATACAGGACTACATTCCAGAATGCAATTATCACATTGACCTTTTGCCACGGTGGAAACAAGCAAGCCTATGGGTCTATGTTCTATAATCACATTTTTGTCCTAATCGTTACCTTAATACACACAGGCTTTATACATAGGCCTGGAATCCAGTCTAGATATTGGCCTTTATTAAATTTCAGAGAACATCCAGTAACAATGTGATTATAGTGAAGAAATGTTCTCATGACACTGTAAAGACTGGATGCAGAAGTTGTAAAGAATTCTTTACCAAGTAACCTTTGCCAAAAGTATACTCTAAGAATCCACATTGACAGCATTACCCTCTCAAGTTCCACCTTCAAAGGTTATTCACTACTTTCTGAAAATAAGGGGAAATATTTTAATGGGAGATGAAAAAAATCTTTTGAGGTTGTGAGGAATGGGCGTATAGAGCCAACATACTTACGTACTTACACATCACCTACATGGTTTCAAAGCTTTTTAGAAGCAGCAAGGCAAAAAGAGAACTCAAAGCCACCAACAGCTCTATTGCAGAGACATAATTTACTTCTAAATGCCACTTTAGGCTTTTGGTAGGTAAACGGGAATGTGAGGTTTTTAGAATTACCATATTTGCCATTATCATTTTTTAGAACTACGCACACATTAGTGCTTTTGACCATTACCAAGGGTTTTGTAGATACCAGATCCTCATTATAGACAGAAGTAATGATGCTTCCTGGGGTCTGCACTCACCTGTAAACATTTTTGTAACAGCTTTACTCTGCTTGCGGGCAGAACACAGAAGGAGCAACCAGGGAGGGAAGAACTCGAAGTGGCCAGCTAACAGCTCCGCTATCGTTCCAGATAGACTTGTAGAGGTCTGTTCACCCTCAGAGACATTGCAGCCCTCATCGACTGAGTCTATGAGCAGGAAGAGGCTCTGCTGAGGGGGCTTCATTCCCAGAAGAGGAAGCAGAATGCACCTGCAAGGAACGAGGAACAAAATCCATCTTGTAAATGTAACAATATATTAAATGCTTGAATAATCAGTGATGCAATTTTTGCTTAGGCAAGATCACATTTTAATGAACTTGATGTTTCTAACAGTACTTTAAAACAATGTAACATGGTTCAACATTCATAAGAATACTTAGAAAAATGGTGGTTTAGTATGCCAGAAACTACTTGGCCTAAAATGTAAAAAGTTCATTAATCTTTTTTTCTGCCAAACTTGTCATTATTGCTTATCAGAAGCTGGTCATGATACCAAACTAAATAAAAAGACATCTGAAGTATCAGAGCTCAAAAGTTTAACCCCGAGTGAACAAATTTCACAAAGAACTGAATTTCTGCACTCGTTCCATACTTTTAACAAACAAAATGCAAATAACTTCTTAGCAAACCGAGGCTGGTGAGGTATTGCTTTTTATTTATACTGGAGTTGCCAGGTCCCCATAACTGAAAAAAAGATTATTTGCATTCTCAGAACACAAGGAGCTTAACAAACGTATCGGCACAGCTAATAACCAGAGTTCCTGTCTCATATTTGCATGTACCGTAGCCATCTTTAGTAGTACTCATTAAAATATATCTAACTCTGTGCTTATATGTAACTGCCATATGCCTTCTAGTATTTCTACGCAACACTACTGTTTTGCGGGCAAGTTTCATTTAGGCCCTTAAGTTCCACTAAATACATCTCCCATCTCTGGAGTCATTCAAGGCCAGGTTGGATGTGGCTCTGGGCAGCCTGGTCTAGTGGCTGGCGACCCTGCACATAGCAGGGGGTTGAAACTAGATGATCATTGTGGTCCTTTTCAACCCAGGCCATTCTATGATTCTATGATCTTTAAATACATTTGACAAGTAAAAGTTTGCCTTTATAGTAAAAAGACTCAAAATGAAACAGGGTGTGAAATATATTCATTTTCTGAGTGTATAAATACACACACATGCATGATAGTTCCCTCTTTTTGCAGACTTTATGCTTGTGTCCAGATGGCATGCATGTCACAAGTACTTTTGCTTTACTTCAGGCCATAATAATCTTCTTTCATTTGTTTTACTGAACAAATTTATCTTCAGAACACTTTGGCCAACAACTTAATTACCTATCAAGCATGCAAATTAGAACAACGGCAAATCTTGCCTGTTGATGGAAAAACACAACCAGAGTCAAAAATGATTTGCAAGCACCACTAGTACAATGTTGCTTTCTGGTTTTCTGACTGAGAAAAGTGCAAAATGGAAATGCAAAGTGGTGCGTTGCTGACAGTAACAGCAGGATCTAGCAGAGCCAGCTAGACAATCTGTTCCAGTTGGTGATATTTACCCAAAGGAATAGAAAGGATGAGTTCTGAAAGCTTTCAGTATTAGTTGCATTTAAATCCTTAACTCTGGCCCCTCACATTTCCAGAAACACAAGACTATTTTGGATTCTTTATTACTTCCTAAAGCCAGTCCCTCTTCCAGAAGATGCTTGCAGCGCAGCTACAATCTCTGCTCCCTAAGCTGGGAAGTTAAGCAGCTACTAACTTACAGAGCAGGAAATTAATGTAGCCATAAGGCTAAAATTACTGTCCAAAGTGATATCAACCCCACAATGAAAGGAGGCAGCTTGAAATTGCCTCATTTTCCACCTCTTTCCCCAGCAGAATGCAGCCTTGTACCCTCAGCTATTTATGTTGCTTTGAGATGTAAATAATACCTTAAAGGAAAATCTCACCTAAAATCTGACTGATCATCACAAAACGCCTATGAGATACCTTAGGTGTATCTGACAATGTTCTTGTGTGTTAGTATTTACCTGTAGGAAATACCAAGAGAAGCTAATAGGTACATCTGGGAAAGAGTCCCAAATTATTCTGCTGAATTATTCTACAGTATGCAGTAGTTGGCCACAGTAGGTCAAACCAAAAGGTCATCCTGCCTCCAAATGGAGTTGAAAGAAAGTGTCCAAAGAATAATGTAATAAAAAATAGTGCAAGCACTAAACCACATTTTTCCATATCACTGAGATTGCAGAAACAGTGGTTGCAGGAGCTTTGTGGAACAGATATTTAGTTTTCTACTCAGCATCCCTTCCACTTCACAATACTTTCATTTCTGAGTGGTAGCATAACTTCCATTCAACTGGGGAAAAAAAAATTATGTATATAAATGTACACATACAAGAATACATTCAGTGAGGCGTGACAACTTCTTCCAGCTATATTACTCAAAGTGTGGCACTGACAAGGCACTGATAAAGCCTTCTCTGAAAGTGCTCTTAGGAACCACTTGATACCCTCAGTCCTGTCTAGACTTTTCTATCTCTGAGTTCAGAGTAGTGCCAGATAACATAATAGGGAAATTTTTCAGACATTCAAGTTTGAGGCCAGAATTCCCATCATGTTTACCTCCATAATGTGACCTAGTAATTCCCACTCTCCCATAACATCTTGCTTGCATATGGAAATCACATCAATCAACACGGAATAGATGTCTTAAATGGACTTCCGTAAATGGTGATTCCTCTACAGAGCTTTGTAACAGATTGCTTAATTTGCAGAGTACCGTTCAAAAGAAGAGTTTTCTTCACCTTGTGAAAGGATAATAGCAAACAGCATTATCTTCAGAACTCTTACAGCCAATACAGATATAAAAGTGGTTCTCATTACATAGCAATTCCTTGTTACAGAATAGTTCTGAAATAGAAATTGCCCGGTAAAAATACAAGATCTTTAGAGAAAACAGCACAATTAGGTATCTTAAATGATAGAATTTGTTTTAACAGGAATGTAATGTAATGACTTATTTATGCAGAGCTAAGATGTTTTGTATGCTCTCAAACAAATAGAGAGTCCTTAGAACAATGAACCCTCCCACAGAATTCTTCAGACTGCTACCGAGTTGACTGAACCCACGCAAATATGATTTTCCACATATGGAAGAAATATATAACAGCAAGGCTGAAGTTCTGCAAATGATTATCCCAGAGATTTTTAGATTGGATCCGCAAAAATGCTGAGACACGACAGAAGAAAGTAGAGGGACAGCAGCAGTGTCCACAAAGACTGAAAGTCACAGTGGAATGCACGTACTTGTTAAAAAATAAAAAAGCAAACACACCATATAACAATGAACGAGCAGTTGTAGAAGCAGAAGGATGATAAAGCCTAGTTTGTTATGAACGCCCCTCATGTGACTGACTCTGATGTATAGGAAAGTCAGAGTTATGTCCCCACTTAAATTCTCTGATGTCTTTTACAGCACAAATACAACTTATCCCTCAAAAGGGTCCCTTTCCTCTAGCCAGCTGCTGGTACTCACTACTGGCAAACACACAGAACAATTGTATTAAACTCATCTCCTAGGCAAAATAGCAGGAGAAAGAACAGAAATCCAGTATCTGTCTGAGTCCAAGTACTGCTACTTTTCAGAAAATGCAAAATATTTCAAATTTCATAATGATATAAATGAATTTGGAAACTGTTTAACTGTTACTACTGCTCTTGCATTTCATTTTCTATATCAGTATGACATTTCTTTAACAAATTGCCTTCCACTTTCTTGCCTATATATTATGGTTCAGCACTTGCATTTCAGTTATAGCCACTGTTGTCACGAAGAACTACCACAGCAATACGTGTGACATCTATAGCATACATTACATAATATGCCCATTATACATTTACAGTGTTTGTTCTTCTAGAAGAGAGTTGTTTTAAGAAGCAGGTAATAGACATATCTTTCAAAGATAGCAGTGACTGGGCACGCACACTGCCCTCCAGCACCATAAACTACTTCTGTACAGGCTAACCAAACCCAGGCTTTTCATGAGGGTTAGAGGCTCCTGCCTTCTTCCAAGCTTCACTGCTACTTTTGCCAAGTGTGCAGTGAGCCTCCATAATGGTGCAAACGACATTAGCATAGCACTGGGCATCTTTTGTTTACGTAGGACAGCAGGGACACTGCGGAATAAACACATATATACACACACACACACACAAAATGACACCACAGAAAAAGAGCACAAAAAAAGGCAATTCTTCTCCAAGTGATGCTGACCTAAATGCTCAGCAGTGAAGTTTATTGCCACCCGGCAGTCAAGGCTGTTATTATACTCTCCTTTAGCAAATTGGTCTCCCCCATTCAGTTAGGAGTTTTAACAGTTTTGTAAATTGTCATTCTACTTGGAATTACCAGCATCTCACTGCAAAGATCTTTGCATACTCTCTTCTTTTTCCAAAGACCACTGACACTTCAAAAAGGAAGACGACAGGCATTGCCACTGAAGTGGTTTATACGCGGTACACAAGAAACCACAGTCCCAGTATGTGATCCCACTGAGTACTGGAAAATACCAGCCAACTTCAGATAAACAACTTTGAGGATTGCAAACATTCATTGCAAAAACATTTAATCATAATACTATGGAAAAATAAGTTTAGTAACTGCAATCAACATAATGGAGCTGATTAACTGGTGTCGGCAATCCAGACTACATAGAGTTTCACCTGAATTTATTGTTACGTTGGCAAAAAATTTACCAGCAGAGCCTCATAAAACGTTCTCCTAACATGAAAGGGACTACAGTGTTGTCTTTGGCAAGAGATACGATTGCCTTGCATGATTTCCTACAAAATTGCACATTCGTCCATTTTATCTAAAGAGTTATTGAAGATTGAAATAATTGTAAAAGATGCCTATATATAAACTGGATGGATATATACATCCCTGTATACATACACACTTCAATAGCTAAGTACACATTTCTTCAAACATTAGTGTTGATCTCTGGAAAAGCAAAGAATCATCATTCTTCTTATGGATGACTTACTACATGATATACCACAGCAGTTTGCTAAGACAATCATTTCCATTTATGTTGCATCAGAAAATTCAGGAAGACAAAATACATCAGTGAAACACTAAGTAAGCCAATTATGCTTACTAAGTTAACGCTCTAACAATTTTTTTGCCAGCAACATGAGAATTACTGGGATTTTCGCCTAAAAAAAAATCACATGCAGTAGGATACCTAGTAGGCACCCCAACTCAGCTCTTGCCGGCTCTATCTGGTGTAGGAGAAGCTCCATCCTCTCCAGCTCACAGCTGGAAGGAATTATTTTATAAAATCATTGCAGGGGGAATCCCAGGTCAATGCACCATACCTAAAGATAGAAGTGCCAAAGGGCATAAAGCTGTAGGCAATGAGGTTTTTATTAGTTTATTAGTTCCACTGGAATAATCATGCTTTGAAGTGCGTAGATCCACAGTTTCAGAATAGAAGGCAAAATTCAGAATTCCAGATTACTATTCTTTAAATCTCTACTTACAAAATTTTCACACGTGACAGCAAGTGTTCCACCTCTGCTCCCACTGCCTCATGAACCCACTTGTATATTATATTTCCATAGTCAGCTAGCAGAATGTAAACTCATGAGGCCGTCAGTACCCTGGTTTCTAATTTGCACTTAAAAGACTGAAGACAGGGAGGACAAAGCTGTTCAACAGCAAATGCATCCATAAGCCAGGAGCTGAATTTCTCTTTTGTTTTCCAAACTGTACAGGGGACACAGGTCACAATAAAAGAGGCAAAGGGAAATTTCACTTCTAATCAAATGGACAGTTTTAGCTGTTCAGTTAATGAAATATTAACCCCTTCCTGAGAATACTTGCAGCAGCTGAACTCACACAGGAGAAAAAAAGCATCATCACAAATTACCTACAGTGCTGTTTCTAGATCAGTGTGCATTTTCCTTTATGTCCTATGGACCACTACCAGCAGTAGCTCACTCATCTGGAGTAAGCTAATTGTTACACGGCTTCTGAATTACAGATTGAGGCTCAATTTAATGGTAAAGTTCAACAGCTGCCCTCTGTGAAAGTAAAACTACCTGGCTTGATTTTGTGTGCACACCTGTGTACATACTTACGCATGTGGTCAAGTTATTGAGGTGGCTGTTCAGCCATATTTCAACATGATAAAAGCGTGCCTGCAACTGATTATGACTTTCTGACAAAGCACAATACTGGAATTATACACACCGAGGAATGATAGTATAATACACACAATTGTTTGAAGTGAATTGCTAATTCACAGGGTGCACAGAAAGATAAACCAGCGCTAGTGGTTCTAACCAACTGAAGGGAGACTTAGGAAGGAAGTCTTATGAAGCAGAAAGAAGGAAAAAGAAGTGCTGAGAATCACCCATTAAGCAAGCTCCAGTGTTTGTGTGTAAATTTCACGTCTACGCTTTTCAGACTGGCAAATTAGAAACGGCAGGCAAGGCTTGCTGTGCAATTCAGCACCTGATCCTGCAGTGCCTTGGAGTAGCCTGAGTTTTATCTGTCATTGTAAAGCAGAGTTCCAATCCCACAAGGAGAGCACAAAAGCTAGCTCCAGGGTATTGAGCCAGACAAAAGCAGAGTTTATCATACAGCCAGCACCATCAGTCACACAAACACAACATGCTGGACCCCTGCATATTGATTAGAGACCTCCTACTGTCTCGTACAAATGTATAGGTGATTTTCTTCTACACAGCTCCGCAGGTGGATCTACTGGTAGATTTACTAGAAAATTCAGACAAAGAAACCTTAAGAGCAAATGTTTTGGTTGTAATAGTTGGATTGCCTAGAACAGTTTGCAAACAACTCAGCTGTATTAAGGAAAGACTAGTGTGGTTGAAACCCACTCACACCTGCTAGGAGCAGGTTGAGCCTTTACATACTTTTTTTATCTGAAGGTATTTGCCTTATGTTCTTACCTACACAATATGTTCTAACTACTCAGAGTCTAGCATACAAAAATCTGTGTCCCTATCAAAGGCAAAGAGGAGGAGAGCATGAGAACCCCTACAAAGAATTTCCTGAACACACAGTATAGAATTGTTTTTTATCCTACGCAAATTCTCCCAGACAATAGTTCAGTGACTGAGGTCACTTAGCCCACTGAAGGGACAGATGCAGGACAGATGGCAGCGATGCCCAACACGATGTGCAGTGTCACTGTGAACTGCTCCTAGTTACACCCGAGGTACTCAAATCCCTCTGTGTGGAGCCAAATGCCGGTCTACCTAGAGCACTGCCTGTTTGCAGCACAATCATATAAACATCCCCAATGCCTATCTGAAGTAAAAAAGACATTCGTGGTTATCCCTTACCCACAAGTACTATTATTGTCTTTTACAGCAAGAAATTAATTAGATTTGTCAAAAACAAACCACGTCATGCCACGTTAGCTGCCATTTCAACTCTTATTTTCCAACCGCTTGCAAATAGCTTATTTGTTCCAGCATTTTTTATTCAGCTGACAGGTCTACAATTCTCTAACGTCTTTTTATCCCTTTATAAAGCACAACATTAAGTATCTTTTTCTTTCAAGTCCACATTTTCTGCCATCTTGAAAAAGACAACCTGTCCCTTGAAGACAACAGTGACAACTCAGACTGCTTAAGAACATCTCACCTACTCTATGTTTTTTTGTTGTTGTTTCTGTCCAGGCTGTTTTTCTGCAATCTTAAATTCATATTAAGTAGCTGATCTACTTTCCTGATTTTGTTCTTAGGTTTAACATATGAATGATGAGGAGCTTGGTTTCACTAAACCGGCTATTTAATACACTGGGATTTGAGACCTTAGTATTCTTTCCAGCTAATTCCTTTCTTTCTTTATACTTGCAGTCACAAGACCTCACCCACAAATTATCTGAGGGCAAAGTCCACTGCTTTTAGTTTGGTCTTCTTTCTCTTCTAAAAATCACGCATTTAAGATCATTTCACAGTCACCATCAACAAAAGCTGCTCTTTGTCTTCTCATCTGCTTCTTTCCAATCTGCTGGAAGCAAATTTCTGTCCTTCTATTCATTATTTTCTCCTCTCTCACACTAGAAATCTAGTCGATGACAGACTCTTGTTTCCCAGATGATGTTCATCTCCTATCTATTACGGCAATTCAGTATTTTCAGCTACACAGACATTCTCATCCAAATCCTATGCTATGGACAATCCCTTTGTTCTCTTAAAGAAACTTAGTTTACTTGATCTTGCTGGTTTGATAGAGTAAAACATTTAGATTTTAGAAAAAGACAGTTTAGAGGAATTTCTCAATTACTGACAACAACTACACTCTGCCAGTGCAGATAATCTTTAAGACACATGAGATCGTCTAACAGGGTAGCTCTGTTTTTTCCAATAAAAGTGCTACCTTCATCCTTTAAATATATACCATATGTACAAAACTATCCCCACGTGCAGTGCATTTCTTCATTCACAGACCTTACAATAGTTTTACTTTATTCTAGAACTCGAAGCAAGTTTACAGTACAGAAACCAACTCCTAAACAAGCTGGTTTTTGTTGTTTTTTTAAACACCAGTCACACAAGTTATCCTGAGAGACCTTAAAAAGCATTTAAATCAACCTTGACTCTGTGTACTAAGATTTCCAGTTCTGCTTCTTTATACCCCATACTTTTTTTCCACTAGTTTAAGGACATCCAGGACAGCTGATCAACTGCCTCATCTTCTTTGTCTGTCCCATGATCCTACGTGAATACCCTTATTTCCTCCCCTCTTCCACCTCCAGTTTTTGAGCTGATGTCCAAGTTACTGTTATTTATATTCATCCCTGGGATCTGTCATCAAATGTGTTGTTTAAAAGATGTCTCTTGTTATGGTAGAAAATCACTGCCTTTCTTTTTGAAACGTCAATTATATTCTCATTACCTGTACGAATAACTCCCTCTTTAAAAAAAAAGGCCCTGTGTGTCAAAGAACCTGCATTTTACATCAAATGCATGAGAAGAAAGTATCAAATCAGGCTCACTGTAAGTTATGAGTTGAAATGAGAGAATTACCCGTAAGGCACATTATTTTTTATACCCGTGAAGTTAACGATAATACATTTGTACATATTCAGAAGTCTCTAGTTGAAATGCAAAAGGTAGCTATAGGGTACCATAATAAGAAAAACTAGCAGGTTCATATATGCAAGAGAATATGTTAAAATTGCAAATTTAGTTTTAAATCATTTACAAAATGAAAGGTACAGCAAAGAGAAATATCATCTCAGTTTTTTCTCTTTAATCATTTGGTACTTCAGTCGTATAAAAATTAACCTCTATTTGTTAATTAAATATAGCTTCAACTAGAAGTAGTGTTATCTATAGAAGTTGATGCACAGCTCAATATAAATTCTTGTAGCCTAACAGGCATTTTAATTTGTTGGCATTATTCCGTGTTTTAGAGGCAGACAAAATCCATTTCTTGTATCTCAACTTATGCAGAGCTTATATAAAACAGATGAAGATACAGACTTCGCTTTCCACATATACAATTTTATTTGTTGACACAAGAGAAGTGTTATCCCTAAAAACTGAAACAAAGAAAACAACAGGGGATACAAGTAGAAAACTACACTGGATATACTCAACTGAGTGGCTTTTGTCAGGCTACATCCTAGTTTACAATCCAGCCAGACGTATTTTCTGTTACCACATGACTGTGTGACAAAAGACAACAGCTTAGCATGGACAACACAAAACCAGTCACAATTATTACTACAGTTACCCTGACAATCCCAACATTATTTTTCCTACACATCCAATTTCAGAAGAAAAAACGCATTACAATTGGGATGCACAAAGAAGAGGTGCTGCAAGGGCTATGGGGGATGAGCTTCTTCACAGTAGGGGTCCTGAAATGATGGAAACTGGACAAACAGTCAGAACTTTGAAGTCTCTGCCATTCCCTGGTGAGTTTGCCATATATCCACCTTTTTCACTTCTTGCACCCCATCATAAAGCACCCCATCCTTCAGTTCGTTGTACTCACCACAGGATAATACTAACCTCATTTTCAGAAAATCCTCTGCACAAATACTAGATGAAAAGCTGTTAAGATTTTACCTTATGAGTCATGTACTTAAGACAGCTTTCCTTCTACATTTGCATTATCATGCATCTTTTTCCAAATTATTTTCTCAAGTCAAAGGGATTGTCCTAACCTTTAATTGCAGTGTCTTATCTGAAGAGGCAGCAGATGGAGCAGCTTTCACGTGCCTCATTCAAAATTACTCTACCCGTACTCCCCAAAGTTGAATACAAAGCATATGTTCCTCTTACATCACTGAGTCCACATAAAACCCCAACAACTTCACAAGGTGATTATTTTGTTTGCATGTTTGTTTTCCCCCCCTTCCTCCTGCACCATCCTCCAAAAAGATACAGCTTCTCTTGACTTTATGGTCTCCTACGGGTCCTTTCTAGCTCTCTGTAATGTGCTTTAAAAACACACTGCCAGGTTAGTGCCATGTTCACCTGATTCTGTTATCTCACAGCAGCAGTGCATTTAGCTTTGGAACCAATTCTAGAGCTATATCATAGAATCATAAGGTTGGAATAGACTAGATGACCTTGTAGGTCCTACCGTCTTCCCATTACCATTGCTACCACAAGCCACTAAACCATATCTCGTAGCTCCTCATCCAGATGCCTCTTGAACACTGCCAGGGATGGCGACTCCACCACCTCCCTGGGCAGGCCATTCCAGTGCCTGACCACTCTCTGAGAGAAAACGTTTTTCCTTAAGTCTAAATATATGTAAATATTTAGTTAAATCTATTTCTAGTCCTAACTACAATAGATCAAGTGAAATAAACTATATTATCCTCTTTTATCCATAACAATTTATACACCAGAAAGTTTACTGTCAAAGGCATCCTTAACACAAATTAAAATACAGGGCACTAAGAAAAAAAGTACACCTGAAGTTATAAAAATTGAGCTTAATGTTAATGTGCAGTATATGCTATAAATCCACTGGGGGAAAAAACGTTCTCTTATTTTTAAAGACAAATTAAATGGATCAAAGCCAAAGCAAAGAACATGTCAGCACTATCCAATACAAAGTAAGGCTACTGAAACCAAACTGATAAAATTGGCAATGGAATGCTGTAAAAGTTGGGAAAGTTTACCCAAGCGTTGGTAGGTTTGTCAAAGCTAGGATGTCTTGGTACAATTCCTGTAACTTACACCAAGATAACTGTAAGGCAACTTAACCCAACATTTTTTGCATTGCTGACTACTTAAGTGTGTATCTGGTAGAGAAGGCAGAGTTAATACTCCTTCACTTATTTAGAGTAATATATAGTCATGATAAGACAGTTCCTCCTACCACACATCAGCTGCACTTGCCTAACAAATACAGCTTTTTTTCCACCGTCCTGCTGAACTGTACTTCTTGAAAGTGTAGAAAAAGGATAGACAGACTAATGATTTATATCACTGCAGGAGAGTTAATGCAGTTGATCCAAGATTTGTTAATTAGCTGCTTTAAGACTGAAACATGTTGTAATCCTTTTCTCAGCAGTTTTCCCTCATAAGGTTCATTCATACCCACTTGTTAAAGGCATCTCTACACAGCCACTATTTTCACTACCTAGCAAAAGTTTTCTTCTTTCAAGACAAATCCATGTCCTGGATGCTGCTATAACCCCTTCCTACAAACTTCTTTCATCTATCAAGATAGCCACAGAACTTTAGCACACAAACTTGCTTCTGTGCAAGGTGTTTATCATTTTTGCCCTCTGCACGTGCACCACCATAGCCAACTCTCTTTAGCATGTGACAAAAGAGAGAGGAAAAAAAAGGAAAAGATGCCACAATGACCGCTGACCTGGAAGTCCACTCACAATCCTTAATTCCCACTCCTGCCCACCGAAACAACAGCAACCAAAACTGAGCCAAGAATAATCACCTTCTATCAAAGATACTTTGGTCCTTCCTTTGTGTGAAGGCACTATGGAGAGAACTCCGACTGCAAGTGTTCTGCACCATTTGCTCCATCAGCTATGTAAATTTCCCTGTTAGTTTTCTTCTCTTAATTTCATTTTCAGTTCTTTCATGCTATTCTACTACGTTCTGACGTCATTCAAATGTACCAGGAATTCACCCACCTACATTCTTTGCGATGTTTTCTCCCCAACACCTCTGAAATAAGGATTGAATTATATATGTAGGTGTTCAATCACTATTATTTTTAAATCACTTTTTTCCTTAATTATTTCTTTCTGAAGTTCTGATTCATCAGTCCTGGAGTGTTTCTGCATTAACCATTTAAAATACACCCGCTCTTAACATTTGGAAGGTTTCCGAACATTCCCAGCGCATTGTACACATCGAAGAGAAGAACTATAGAAGAATCACATAGAAGAAACTGAAACCTCTTCAATGCACTGCTTCACTAACACTTTCAAAAAGAGATATTTCAGTGCTATCTTTTCCCAGTATATTAAACACTAAATCCTTTCTGCTCCACAATCCTGCAAATCCTTTTCATTTTTTTTCATTAGAAAGGAACAAAAGAAAAGAAACTTAAACCCTTGCGCAAGCTATGAACATGTGCATAGAAAACAGGAGGGAAGGGAAATAATTAACAAGTGAGAATTGCTATGAAGGTCCATCTAACTAAACAGCTTATAGGAAAACCTGCAAGGTTTAAGACTGAGCCACATAGATTAAAGGCAAAATGTTAATGCCTACAGAAGTAGAAGACAAAAAGGCCTATGTAAGTTGTCATTATTAAAATGCCTAAGGGAAACTTTCTTATGGTAATTCAAACTGAAAAGGTTAAAACCTTAAATGGTATTATGTTCACCTCGTATGCAGTGCTTCCATACAATGAAAGAAGAACATACAACTTACTCTTGCAGAAACACCAGCTGTTGCTACGTGACCCACTAACTCCACAGATTTAAGGGAAAAGCCTAAAGAGAAACATGCCACAAAGTACTTAAGCTTCAGGCAACGCTCAACTTTCTAATAGTGCACAGCATGTGAACACTGCACTTCCTATGAAACCCAGCAACAGTAAAAGCCCAAAGCATCAGTTGAACACTACATGGAATACAGGAATCAGAAGTTCCGCCAGTGTCAAAATACATTCAACAGACTGAGCTTCCAAAACACCAATTAACCTTCCAGAATGTCAATTCCAACACGGTGGAAATGCAAGCTGAGTTAGCAGCCTGTTTTAATCTCTTGTGCACGTTCTTAGAAAAAAATCTTGTTTCTCCCTATACCCATAAATTGCTACGATTTTCAGTTAGTGTCCTGCCTCTAGCATTTCTGAGCATAAAGTTGTGCTACTGAATAATTGAAAAACAGACAAATCATACCTTACTGGAAGTCTCCATAAGGTACATGACAAAAGTATGTAAACAGTTCTAAATTAACAGGTTCATACTACACAAAACTGAAAATTGGCGCAGAAATTCATAATTACTTGAACTGCTGTAACTGGTAAGCCACACTGAAGACCAGCAGCACTTTACCACACATTTAGCATTTACCCATTGTAGTTGTTTACATCTCCAAAGCACACCACCACACAGCAGACTACACTAAAGTTCTGAGTAAGATTTTCTAATGTTGTTCCTTACTCCTTTCACACAAAGTGTCTTGTTCACCACTTTCTTCATTAGACCTCAAAAGATCTTTTGATCTTGCAGATATCAGCTTACACGCAGCTGCTTCCTATGAAGAGTAGTAAAAGACTTTGGGCTGTGAAGGCTGTCTGCTGTTTTTAATATTTTATGTCTCCTACTATACAATCGCTAAGTTTAACCCCCCACAATATGAACACTAGCCTACTAGGGAGCTAAAGTCAGTAAAACCATCCAGACTTTCTGATGAAACCCACAGAATTCGTGCTGTTTAAAAGATCTTTGGTAAATATTTTAATTAAAGAGTCCCTCGGGCACTTTGAAGGTAGGTATTTCTGACACTAAATTTCTTCATCAGAAATCAGGTATTAAGAGTAAGATCAAATTACAGAATCACAGAATTGCTCAGGTTGGAAAAGACCTTAAAGATCATTAAGTCCAACCACAACCCAACCATACTACCCTAACTCTACCAGCCCTCCGCTGGGATGGTGACTCAACCACCTCCCTGGGGAGCCTATTCCAGTGCTTAACAACCCCTTCTCTAAAGAAGTTTTTCCTGATATCCAACCTAAACTTCCACTGGTGCAAGTCAAGGCCATTTCCCCCCGTCCTGTCACCAGTGAGAAGAGACCAACCCCGCTCTCGCTGCAATCACCTTTCAGGCATTGGAAGAGAGCAATAAGGTCTACCCTCAACCTTCTTTTCCCCAGACTAAATAGCCCCAGTTCCCTCAGTCGCTCCTCATAGGGCATATTCTCCAAGCCATTCACCAGCCTTGCTGCCCTTCTTTGGACCTGCTCCAGCACCTCAATGTCCTTTCTGTATTTATTCCGTTATGGTTGAGTACGAAATACCGGCAGTGACAAAACGAGGCACATTCTCCCTAAGTTTCAGCATGATTATATTTGGTAGTCTCATAATTTTCAAAAAGTAGAAAGACTAAAGTATTTTCACTAATTCAGCCTTTAGTAACAGAGTTGAGAACCTGTCATTCCAACACCCAACTTCCACAGAACTTCAAAATGAGACCACATGGGACAAACCACCAAAATTTAATTTTAAAAAGGAAAAGGATAGGATTCAGAAGGCTATTCCAGCTGCCTTCCTGCATACGCTTTGCAAATTAGGAATTCTTAGCCTAGAACTCTTTTCTAGCCTTTAAGACCTAGTATCTATATTTTGAAATACATAGGGGGAGGAAGATGTAGCAACAGTAGCGATGCCTTCTGGAAAAAGAAAAGCAGAAAAGACTTTCTGAAATGCTGGAGAGGACAGCAAGGGAATACAGGGCCTTCTACAAAGACTCAGTGATTAGCTGTAATCAATTAGAATCAATGCAATGACAGCAGAAAGGTTTCAGAAGACAATTTTTTTCCCACCACATTTATAAACTTTATCACCATTAATTAAAAAGTCTATATCCCTCACAGCAGCAATCAAAATTAATTCTCCTCCAACTTCTCTGAAAAGTAAAAAGAAACACTGCCACTTCTGTTTCCTCTAGTTGAATGAGGGAAAGAGGTACAATTTCAAAAGAAAGAAAATAAGTTTGTCGAGCTCCACAACTCTTATAATCATTGAATCACCAAGGTTGGAAAAAGCCAAAATCATGTAGTCCAACTATCCATCTACTACCAATATTTCCCCACTAACCATGTCCTTTAGTACCACATCTCTACATTTCTTGAACACCTCCAGGGATGGTGACTCCACCACCTCCTTGGGCAGCCTGTGCCAATGCATCAACACTCCTTCTGACAATAAATGATTCTTATTATTCAACCTGAACCTCCCCTGGTTATCGCTAGTTATGAAGGAGAAGAAGCTGACCCCCACCTCATCACAACTTCCTTTCAGGTAGTCATAAAGAGCAATAAAGTCTCCCCCGAGCCTCCTCTTCTCCAGACTGTACAATCCCAGCTCCCTCAGAGACTCCCCATAAGACTCATGCTCCAGAGCCCTTGCCAGCTTTGTTGATGTTCTTTGGGCATGCTCCAGGGCCTCGATGTCTTTCTTGCAATGAGGGACCCAAAACTGAACACAGTACTCAAGGTGCTCTTCTTCCACTACCTCCTGGAAAGCAAAAATGTAATAGCAGTCCTCCTTTATAAGGGCATGTAGTGACAGGACAAGGAGAAACAGTTTTAAACTGGAAGAGGGTAGATTTAGACATCAGGAAGAAATCCTTCACTGGGAGGTGGTAAGACACTGGAAAAGGTTGCCCAGTGAGGTTGTGAATGCACCCTCCCTGGAAGCATTCAAGGCCAGGCTGGATGGAGCTTTGAGAAACCTGATCTAGAGGTGCCTCTGCCTATAGAAGGGGGGTTGGAACTAGATGATTTTAAAGGTCCCTTTCAATCCAAACCATTCTATGATTCTGTGACTCTTTAGAGACCTGCTTCTCCTTTGGCAAGTTGTAGGTGCCAAGATCATGAACAATTCACAGATGCATCCATCCTTGGATGGTTACAAAAGGTACCTAGGACAAAACAAATCATTTCTGAGATTGCTTTTAACTGAAAATGGTTATGGCCGCTATTTTAAGCGGAATTCAATCTTGTACCAGTTCAAGCTTCTCTGGGCTAGGATCCAACTCACTTCAGGATTCTAGTCAAGCATAAGGGAACAATATAGGAACAGACAATTCTGGGAAAGTGTAGAAGCAAAATGATATATATGTACACATCTAAAATTTTGTTAATGACATTTCCATCTAGATACAAAAAACCCTTAATTTAGCCAAGGGATTTTTTTTAGTTTCACATTCTTAGGTGTGACCTTCAAGGAAGCTCTAACCAGTGAGCATTATGGAACTTAATTATGAGATGAAAGAAATTAGATGGTATTCAAATAGGTAAAAAGCTGTCACAAAAAGAAGGAAGAAGAAATCTGTTTTCCACATCTCTGGAGAACACCATAATTAGTAACATTAGTAACAAGCTCAGATTAGAGCAAAAAAAGCTTAAGTTAGGCATACGGGAATTTTTCTAAGAGTAGATGAAACAAGCATCTCTCTCAGACTTGGCTGCTTCTGTCTGGAACAAGGACATGGACTCCATTTCTGAGGTCACCTCCAACCCTCCCTTCTCTATCTAGGTGGAAGTCAGTTACTTGAACTTTACATGTGGTAAATGAATAAACACACTGTGAAGTTCTTAAAAGGATCCTGTAAATAAATTCATTATGCATTCAGATTTTCCACTGAAACAGGACACAGTTAGTTCTTGGCTTTGTTTCTACCATTTATAGCTTCACAAAATTAGAGTCTGACAAGATCCACATTCATGCTACCTTGCAATTGCGGCAAAGTTACAGCTACAAAATTGTACTGGTACTGCAGAGGCAACAGGAAAGCCTGTGCAATAGTCCCTTGCAGCCAGCAGGTGATCAGAGCAAAAACGAAGATCACCTTCTCAGACTGAGACAATTTCAGCAATGCAAATAAGTAGAAATCAGAATTTTCAGCTTCACTTTTCTACTACATACATCCCTTTGATCAGTCCATCTTACATTAAAGTAGTTGTATAGATATCCCTTAATACTAAAAGTTCTAAGACAAATAAGAAATCGTAACAGACCTGTAACGCGATAGAAAGAGCAGCAATGACAGCAGAGCAGCAAGGTGCCAGGCTACAGCAAGTAGGATTTGCTCAAATGCAACAGCCATGGGCACAGAAATTAAGGAAAGAAGCTGTTTATCTTCAGAAGGCCTCCGGTAGGCAAGGATCTCCAGCAAGATCCCCTTGCCTCCACTGCCAATCCTTAAATGAGGGCTGGGAAGGGATGGATCCTGGCTCCACCCCTTCTGGTCACTCAGATACACTGCAGGCACCTGAGCTCCCCTGGGTTAGCCCTGCCTTCCTGCCAGGCGCTCAATCACCGTTTCAAGCCGTGACTCAGCATTTGTGCAAAATCTCACAAGACTCAACTTGAAGTCTCTTAAAAAGAGATGCAGAAGACAGCAAGTAACTTTACTGTGAGAGTAAAGCAGCTCCATCCGCATCAGCCTTCCAAGAGACATGGTAATTCACCATTTTTAGGTATTTATTCATTTCAACAATCCACCCAAGCATTACACAACATCCAGACTTTTCTTTAAGTTTGTACCAGACCAACACACTCTACAAACTTAACGATGTGATGTTATTTAACAGACAGATGTTCTCTCTCTGAACCTGACTCATGAGCTCTGGTCCTGGATGTCTTTCAAACTCAGAGCAACAGGCTGGAAAAGAAATCAGCTGTGTGGTGTAAACTGGCCCCACGCTTCCAGCACAGTCCAGTTTTCTGGTCTGGGAGCTAACCAACCTCATTCTTCTGTCCCTAATCCCAGCTGCAGCCCAACATGCAGCAGATGCACATCTTCCCCTGCTGCCTGGTTTAATGCTATCTCCTTTTTCTGAAAAACAAACTAAGACATAAGTGTTATTTTACACTGAAGCTTAAACCATTTCAGTACTATCCATGGTTTATATCTGACTTCTACTATTTCCTCATGGCTTTGAACAACTGACAGCTGCCTGTATTCCTACCAGTCACTGAAGTGTAAGATTGCTCTAACAGAACTGAAAATAACCCCCATTCACAATTCTAGATGTAGTCTGGCAAAATCTGGGGTATTCTGGTTCTAATTTTTCTATTCATACAGGGAAGAATAGCTTCACAGACCTTTTTTGATTAAATTTGTTCAGTTAAACACATTGTTCCATCTGGGTTTTGGAACATGTTATATTCTTTTTTCATTTTCTTTGTGTTTTCTTCTTAATTTTCACTTAAAATTTGAACATGAGCTTTCTCCCTCATGTTTTTAAGACCACTTCACGCTCCAGAACCACATGCATGGAGAAATGCCTCAGAAGCAGCACTGTAAGTAGCTCTTCTTTCTCTCAGCTGTCAGTGTAGCAACAAATGCCAAGTACATTTGTACATAGCAAACCTTCCAGACCTGCAATTCAGTAAGATCCAATCCTGAAAAAATTTTTAGGGCACTTAAAGATTATAAATACATGAGAATTTTTTAAGAACTGAGATTCAAATAAGGAGGAGAAAAGACTTCACTCTCTGGGTAATCACTCACACAAGGTATTATCACAAGGTTTGCTGGAAACCTATTTAAAAATGCTCATCACAAGAAGATCTAGTAGTTTGACTAAAGAGTGTTACATTGTTTATAAACTGACACTTTACACAGCGCCAGCAAGTTTTCTTTCTTACTACTTCTAGGAAAATAAGCACAAAAATAGAAAAGTGTAAGCTTGCTTAGCACTTATAAACAGAAGACTTTCAATTTTAGGCCATGAAGGCATAGCTGAGCCTACAGCTGCTGTGCAAAAGCAGAGCAAAAAACTGACAGTAACTTTAAAGAAAGGTCTTTGCCATCTTCTACTGATGAAAGAAAATTAAAATAAGGTAAAGCCAATGGAGCACTGAGATGGGAGCTCTGTGCTGTTTCAGGGCCTTCATTCAATATGAAAGGCCATCAGCTGACTGTTAAGTCTCCCTAGAGCTCGTGTACAACTTGTGTTTACCAGGAAGCATACATAAACGTACAGGTCTGGGATACTGTAATATTAAATCTTGGGACTTGTGAGCAAAGCTTATATTTTTGATAAATATTTCTTCCATGCTTTAGATATTAGCAAGTGATTGAGGTACTTCAGGGTGAAGAGGCGTCGCCATGTTCCTTATGCCTGTGCACAGGGACTGTACCATATGGGCAGCAGAACCAGCTCCCAGCACTGCTGTCAGCAGCCACCTGCTGGTCCCCTGCCACAGCGCTGAAAACATACATCCCCAGGACAGTACCTCAGTGCTAACACCTCATCTCCCTTAAAGCTGAAGATGAATACCAGCTACCACAGCTGCTTTTGGGAGTGGGAGACCAGGGTTGGTGGGCAGCAAGAGACAAAATAAAACTGTTAGAAAGATAAACCCTTGACTGAAGCTGCTGTACTATGTTAAGTATTTTTAGCTTAAGAGGTTACAATCACTGCTGAAAAATTTGAGACTGCTACCAAACGCTGTAATCTCATTTTTCCAATACAAAGCCAAGAATCCTGTAGAAACACTTACTTAAATTCTCAAACAACCCATCATTAAATCCTGCATTCATAAAGCAGTCTTATCTAAAAAGCTAAGTCTAACTTACAATTATCTTTTATATTTCTGTACTGCATTTTTGTCTAGAGACATTTACTTAGCTCCTATTCTTCTGAGCAAGCTAGTTGTGCTTAGAATAAAGGCGATGTTCAGGTTCTTAAACAGAATTTGCTCTAAATTAGTAAGATTTCTTTGTAACAGACGTTTAAATGTAAACAGGCTCTCATTCACCAGATTAATCCACTTCCATGACTTTAAAAGACTGCCTAAACCCAGACAGCCCGTTATTCTGTTTATAGGCAATTTCACCCACTTCTTAGCCATTAGAGACTGAGAGGACTCAATACTTCTGAAATCAGGACCTTAAGAGTTGCTAGAAGTTGTATCTTCAGTTAGCAACAACAATAATGATAATCCAGAATTAGCCTCAGTTTAGTCTGTTTGTTTTGAAGACACTACACTGGGAACAATGTAGTTTTCCATCCTGTTTGTTAATCACACAAGGACACCGCAGCCACCAGAGCTGGAAGGCTCTTTCCCAACATCATGACATTACGATCAAACACTATGGTTCAACCTCAATATTTGTTTGACCCGCCTCAGTCCTCAGAGAAGAAAAACAGCAGTTAAGCCACTATATAACAGTAAGGAATATCAGATTAGCTGACAACCAGTAGAAATTCTGCTGCTAGCCTTATCCTTTCTGGATTTTCCTTCACTGTGATCCAAAGGAATACTGATGTGAATGCCATGCTCAAGATGGCAGACTATTCTAAGGGATATGGATACACACACAAGAACTCTCAGAGAAATACAATTCCCAATAACATACTGGAAAAAAATTGGTAAATTAGTATTTTTATTCAGCTTAGCTGACAAATCTTCTAAGAAGGGGGCAGGTGAACTCTCTTGATGAGAGTCTGATCCACCTACTACTTTAAAGTGTTTATTTTATAAATAGTGATAAAGATGACATAATTCGTCCACACTGTGAGAAGTAACATCAGGAGTTAACTGACTTTTCCCTACCACATGTTTTTAGACAAACATAAAACTGATGAGCTGGATTAGACCCAGAGATCCATTAGCCCAGTTTCCTCTTTGACAAAGAACAGCATTGGAAGCTTTTGCAAGGGTCCCAAAAGGTCTGTTTCACATCTGTGAACAACTACCCTACCTTTCACAGAACACAAAGGCCACTGACTTTATCCTAGCTATCATCCAACCCTTAAGTCCATTACTTTAAAGTAATGTAAATAAACTCACTATCAATAGTAAATTTTATTTAAAAAGTAAATATTTATTTATATCAGCTATAAGGACAAACTTCATTTTTCCACAGTAGGTCTGAAAGCTCTGAGTAATCCACAGAGATAACAAACCAAGAGACAGCCATGTAATAAACCGTCTGTATTGTAGACTCTTTGGAAGCAAAACCTAAATAGAAACAAGGGTTTTTTTAATTATTAATTGGTTTTTGCTTTAGGTAAGGCTTTTTTGTTTATTAGTTTTTACCTTTTAAATGCTTCAGCAGGGTTCCTCTCGCATTCCCCGGGTTGCAAGAGGCTTTGAATAGCAGGATCTCTTAGTTTGTCCTCATATCCCTGGATCAGTCCACTGCGGCAGATTTGTGCAACTAAACCTCTAATAAACCCTCCAACACACAGCGTGTCAGAGTCCTGGGCTCTGCAGAAATGGAAGGCTAGGGCTTGCCGATGTAAACCTCTCTGTAGGTTTGCAGGTGAGCTTGGCCAGAGTAACTCAGTACAGAGGGCTGTCTTCCCACTACCGGGTCCTCCTACCAACAATACACCCCAGGCAGCTCCTTTCCCAGAGACAACACCAGTATTATTCCCAGAACTTGCTACAAGAGATGGTTTGTTGGCAGCACTACCGCTGCAGTTAGCTTTCTCCTGGAGGCAGTGCTGAAGCTTGTGGAAAACCCACTCCCTACAGTAAAACTGCTTTCCCTGCAGCAAGCTGGTTTGAGCCATTTTACAAAGCTTCTTCTCTTGGACTTGTCATAAGCAGCAATACACCTTCAACATCCTAGCGCAGGGAGGCATGGGTTCATCTTGCACAGGAAGATCTTCTGCTCAGAACTTGACAATGCATAAAATAATCAGTTAACCTTCCCCATAACACTTAACAGCATCTTCTCGCAAAGTGTGTCACTCCATTTGGATGCTGTGTTACAAGTAGTAAAACACAATCACAGCTCAGCTGACATCATGAAGCAGCATCTGATACCAGCGCTCAACAAAACTTCTCCTATGGCTCAGAAGTCCATACAGCTCCATGGCTACATCTGTAGTTTATGCAGTTGTGCGCGTTCCCAGTATACAGGGGAGACACTACATCTGGAAAAACTGAAGGGAAGCCAGCTTTTCAGTGTATACTAAATGCCTTTCAACTCTAGGCATTAACCTCTCCGGATATAAATCCAGAAAAAGCTGTCCATAACAAAATGTTCCTGCTGAGAATTTTATACAGAAAGCAATTCTTCTTCAGAGTACTATATACATATCCCAAACATGTGGATATGCACAACTTACTGAGAAACGGTCAGTTTGGACAAGGAACTTCGCAGACTTCATACATCTGGGCAAGTGTCTCAGAAGTGCTTTGGATTATGGTTTGTTAGGTAGTAGAGATGAAAGGGAAAAAAAGTGTTTACAACTTCTCATTTCAGTACATTTGTAAGCGTCTTCTTCAGCAACCTGGATTCTTACTGAACCTGTTCTCAGGTATCTTAATCGCAAGATGTCAGAAGAGACAACATCTTCCCCTAGAGCTCTGAAATAAAGAAGACAGCACTTTTAACCCTGCATGCAAGTAGTAATTCAGTCAGCTGCAAAGCAGACAACAAAGAGTGAAGTCAATGGCTCTTATCTTTAGTTTTGCCCGTACCATTCATCTAAAAAGCTGCTTTAAAAGGAAAAAAAAATGTTGTTTCAAGGTACAATTGGCTATATATAAAAACATAACAATAGACAGCTGTGACAGTGGCCTCAGAATCACAGCACAACGAGCCCCGCACTTCCTCCTACGAGAGCCGAACACTCCCTTTATCTCCCCACACTCTTTCTCCCACGGCTCCAGCACCGAACCCTCCCTGCGAACAGCCTTCCAGCCGCTGCCCACGGCTTTCTCGGGAACTTTATCCCACAGACGGGCTCTGCCCACGGCTCCCCGCACACCCCTTTGTTCGCCGACCGCCCGCAGTAGGACGGGGGCTGCCCCGGCTGCGGCTCCTGTCAGCCCCGGCGGCTCCGCACCCGCGCCCTCAGCCCAGGCTGTGCTACCCCGCGCGGCGCGGCTCCCCGGCCGGGCACCCGACTCACGCCGGCGATCCCGAAGCCAAGCGAACGGCTGAGTGCCCCCCACTTTTCTACTACATACATCCCTTTGATCAGTCCATCTTACATTAAAGTAGTTGTATAGATATCCCTTAATACTAAAAGTTCTAAGACAAATAAGAAATCGTAACAGACCTGTAACGCGATAGAAAGAGCAGCAATGACAGCAGAGCAGCAAGGTGCCAGGCTACAGCAAGTAGGATTTGCTCAAATGCAACAGCCATGGGCACAGAAATTAAGGAAAGAAGCTGTTTATCTTCAGAAGGCCTCCGGTAGGCAAGGATCTCCAGCAAGATCCCCTTGCCTCCACTGCCAATCCTTAAATGAGGGCTGGGAAGGGATGGATCCTGGCTCCACCCCTTCTGGTCACTCAGATACACTGCAGGCACCTGAGCTCCCCTGGGTTAGCCCTGCCTTCCTGCCAGGCGCTCAATCACCGTTTCAAGCCGTGACTCAGCATTTGTGCAAAATCTCACAAGACTCAACTTGAAGTCTCTTAAAAAGANGCCCGCCTGCCAGCCCGACATCTGGCGGCAAGTAGTCCTGGGCGGAGGGAGACGTCGGGCGGGCGCTTCACCGCCCCTCCGCTTTGTCCCGCTGCCGCTGCTGAAGAGGGGGCGTCCAACGGCCGGAGCCCCCTGGCAGCGGAGCCCTGCAGGGGGCGGCAGTGCGGCTCCCGGCGCCGGGGCGCGGCCGCGGGGTTTGCCCGGGTGGGGCGTAGCGCCCTGAGGGGAACTGCGGGGGGCGGGAGCACCGAAACTTGAAACATAAAGGTTCTCCGCAAGCGGTTCGGATCGACGGACGCTTGTTTTACTTAAGCGCAAAGCGCGGTAATTGCACTGTGTAAATCACGTATGCCATCTCTTTAATGCACGACTTCAGCTTTCCTTACTTCTGTTAACCTAGAAAAGAGTAGGCCTAATAGCTGTTTTCCCTTTGCCTGGCTGCTGCCTGTTCCTATTTCACCCAAACCAGCCCATCCCGGGCAGGGTTTCGCTACGTGCACTGAGGAAGTGCAGCTTCACAGAACGTATGCGGTGATTCCAAGCAATTTTCCCCTTGCTCCTCACACTTCACGCACTGAAAACCACATTTTTCCAAGCTTGCAGGCCTGAGTGTGTGCTTAGCAGCACTCCAGCCTGGGGGAGATGGACTGGTGCAGACCCATGTAACACAGCTGCCTTCCTGCACCCTCCTTCAGTTTGCAGACCGCTGAAAACTGATGTGAGATCCCTTTACAGGGCTGGAAACATCATTGGGCTCAGCAACTCTTCACAGTGTAGCCTACATGCAGAGGGAGAAAGTGGGAGTTCACCCCTTATTTGGCTGCCTGAGAGCAAGGAGAGGAAGGGTTTCCATTAAAGTGTCACCTCTTGGGCTGGCCACGTTATTTATAATAAGGCTCTTTCCTATTAGCTTTCTGATCAGGGGCTTTACGGTTGGTAAAGAGAGCCTTCTCTCTGTATGGCTTTGTACAGCAGGCAGTTAAAGCGCTGCTTTACGCTGAGTACATCCATGCAATATGGCACACTCATTTACTACCCTCCAAGGAGTGTCCCAAGATTCTCTGTAGGAATAAAATGAAAAAAATGAATAAATTCATTTGGCATACTGAAGAGCTTAGAAAAACAAGTCTGCCTACTTCTGGAAACCAGTAGAACAAGTTTGAAGAACCTTTGGAAGCACCGAATTACGAATTTGCAAAGCAATGGGGAGTGGGGGAGAAACAGAAATAAGAATAGTAGTCAGAAAAAGTGTTGGTTTTGCCGGTTTTTTATATATATGTATATGTATGTATCTGTTTTCTTTTTTAGACTACATGCTTCAAGCAAATAGTCTTCTCTAAGCTTTTTTCTTTCCTAGCAGCGCCTCCTCATGAGAGCCTTTGAACTGCTAAATCGCTCTCTCCCCCTCCACCTCCCCTTTGTTTTTCTCTTAACAGTAAAATGAACAGTGATAGATAACATTTGAAATGATGAAATTGTAGTTCTGGTCAGCTGAGTTGGCTGAAGACAAAACAGAGGTTTGACAGAGTGAAAGAGACTGCAAAACAAAACAAAACAACAATAACAACAAATAAAAACCTACCGAAAAAAACCCCAAAAACCGAACACACACAAACACCAAAAAGATCAAGACGCTGAGGGTCACATCTTAGACACAAGTACTAGGCTGGTGGGTGTTCAGGGAAACAAAACAGAAAAAATGAGAATTTGGACAATGATGAAACCCAAGGGAAAATGGAACTCCCCCTTTTCTGATGACCAGGATGCAAACAAAGACCGAATTACATGAGAAGTTGCTGTTAGATTCCACAGCATCCAACATGAACAGTAAGAATAATAGTGTGGTTTGCTAAAATTAGATATTTAAATGTAATCAAGATTGCATTATAGACAATGACTAGAAAATACTAATCTTTCTGTGCTAATATGTAAATTCTGCAACTGAATAGATAACAGTAATTTGATTTTAGCATGGAACAGAGACACACAATAAGCATCCCCACAGAAATTACTTATGTATCATGCATTTGAGAATTCAGAAGATCAGTTCTACAACTAACGTGAATGGAAATTACTTGTGGGAATGGCAAGGGGAAAGAAGAAAGGAGGCAGAAAGGAGGGAATAAAAACCAGGAAAAATGCAGCAGGCCTAGAATGCAGTTATACCATTCTCAGTGGGAGGTTTTTTGTTTTTCAGAAGATGACAAAATGTTGCAAGGTGGGAAGAATGACCTGCATGCTTCTTTCCAAAAGAATGCATATATGACCTAAAGGTGAAGTTTCACAGTGGTCTTGCCTGAATTAGTTAGGTAATAAAAAGCATAGAAACACTGAAGGTGATAAATAATTAAAACAGATAAAAAATCCTAAAAAATGTTGGAAGCATTAAAAAAAAAATGAGATTGCTGTGAAGTAAGAGGCACAGCTGCTGAGATTGGGAGCTTTCATCTGTACGCTAAAGACCCTGAAGTCAACCTTCAAAAGCAAGGAAGGTATTTTGTTATCAAGTGTATTTGCATAGCACCTCCTATTTCTAACGCGACAGCCTCCATGACATCATCCTGGTGAATTATTATAGCTAAGAGTCAGATATTGCTGATACAATTGTGCAATGTTGTAGTTAATGAGACAGGATAAGAACCAAACCTTATTTTGTGGTTTTGTATAACTCAGCTTGACACAGATAGCAAACCAACCACGATATAATTGGGTGCAACCTTGCAGACTCCAAGACTGGCAGATAAGACCTCAAGCAGACACAAAGAAGACGAAACATATCAAAATCTCCCATCTGAAAAAAAAAACTACTCTTCTTGTAGCTTCAGCGGTCTCAGGCAGTAATAACCTGGCTGCTTAAATGAAGACACATTTCAGGACCTGATCTTAAGATACAATGGGAGGTTTCTGCTATGCATTTTCAGGCATAATTTTATGGTTACAAATACTAGTTTACACTGAGAAAACGAGATGAAACTTTTAGTAAAAAGATAAAATGAATAATTTCTAACTTTATGAAGTCTATGCTGACTTTGGAAAATCTAAGGGATTGGTTAAACAAAAAGCCGTTACTCATTCTAAATGAATTGCAGCATCTTTTCTAAGAATGGTAGAAAAGACCACTAATGTGTTAGCAGTTACAATATGATGCTATTCAGATAGGAAAGTTTGTTTTAAGATAACAGTCATCTCTGATAGGCCAGAGAATGTAATCAATTGTGATGGCAAAGGTAGGACTAAGGCTGATATTTAAAGTCATCAAAACTTGAGTAATCGTGTTCACATAAAAACATTTGCATTGTACGTAGCTTGGAGCAGTGTTATCGGTTTGGCTGCTTTCTGGTTTGTGTATGACTCACACCCAGCCCTGGTCCTGATGTCTAGGTGCTGCATGTCCCGTCAAGTCAGTGCCAGGTCTGTACGAGAAGGGAGTGGAACTGCAGATCCCAGGAGCTTGTAAGAGTTTTGGGAAAGCCTTTGGTAGACGTGCATTCACATCCCCTAATAAACAGTTTTTAGGGTTGGGCCGGAGGCATCGTTGTCAACTTACAGCAGTCATTTTAACTACTTGCCTAACTGTAACTTACTGATTTTCATGCATAATTATGCATTATTAATTCAGATACTTTCTCTGACAGGTGAAATTAGTGAATTTGATGGTAAAGAAAGATATAACACAGGAACATTGACATAAAAGCACATTATAATTTTCAAGCAAATACAGGAAGCTTTATCACGTGAAACAATTAGGCAAAGGCATTAGTGTCTAATTTCAGTGATACTGACATTTAGATCCCAGTTCAAAAACCTGCCAAGGGTGAGATATTCTTTAGGCCTCATGGTATCATACAAAATTCCTCACAAAGCATCTGGAAGTCCTGTATGCAAGGGAGCTCATGCTCAACCTGACACCTACTGTCATGCCTGTGGATCCCCTTCAGTTTGTGCTGGCACAGCACAATTTGCCTGACTACATGGAAATTGACCCCAAGAGGTGCTTTACAAGGTCTCGGCCTGAATTGATACTGACCACACAGTTCCCTTGATGCTTCTTCTTCTTCTTCTTTTTTTAAAGAAGAACATAACGCTATTCATAATGCTATTTTATTCTAGCTATCTGGGAGTTTCCCTCATCACTGCGGGTTTTCAATAGATGAAGGCAATAGCGTTATTTTACATAAGAATATAGTTAGGAAGTATAATAGTTCCTTTCAGTTCTTTCCTCATTACCCAGTAATTTGGGTAGAGGTACTATCTATCCCATCTATTGAAACGGGATCTCTGTGAACAAAGGATGCAAGAATGATGGAGCTGAAGAAAAATTAAACAAAAGATCCTGGATATGATAATACAGTAGTTCAAACACTTGAATGGGAGAGGAAAGAGCTATATCCTCATTCCTCCTGAAAAAGAAATTGTTTCCACTTCCAGGCTGACAGCATTAATTTATAGGTTATTATAGAACTGCTGCTACAATATATGCTAGTTGCTGTTTGGTGGAAAAATCCTGTGCTTTGGATTACCGAAGGTAACTTGCCTGTGATACATATGGGTCAGCATTCTGGCTGTCTTCAAAATACTGCATCTATCCTGCAGCCATCAAAAGGGCAAGAAGGAAGCTCTCATACATGCATCCTTACCTTCTGGGCATGGTCATTTTGTAACTCAACAGAACCAGGACAAACTCAAATGCCATGCTGCCCATGGCTGTAAAACTTTGTGGGTGGGAAGGGAAGGGGGGTGTTGGACTAGATGATCTCCAGAAGTCCCTTCCAACCTCCATGACTGTGACACTATCACACTACTAGTGCAATTGCTCATCATCTCTACACTGTCAGAGAAAAAAAAAAAAAAAAAAAGTGGCTTCTCCAGGTAACTGTTGTCAACAGGAACCCAGTTTAAATGCCCTGGAATGGTTCTGGAGAAGCCTTTCTCTTGACATGAGAGCACCATCCTTCCAATTTAGGTATGGGGATCACACACTAAATTTAGTCAGTGGGCTGAGCGACGCTTTCATGCCCAGTACTTCAGGCAATGGCTTCCAGGGTTTGCTGCAACATTTTTTTAGTATCTGAGTATGCATCTGCATAGTCCTAGGAAGAGGCAAATTTTCAGTTTAAAAATTGACACTCAACCTGTGATATTTATTGAGTGTGGGTTTGGCTTTGTCTGCAAAATACATTGCAGTATTTGGGCAGCTAAACAGAACTAAACTCTAAAACGGTGGCCTTGAGAATCTAAGAAATGCCTGCTAATGTAGTGGCCTATGTCATCCTAACCTCAAACGTTGCTGTGTGTGCAGGGATCGGAATACACTCCAGCTTCCTCCTGCCCTAGAGTAGCATGTTAACCAGTATTTGTGCAATGTGAATTATGGTATAACATTACCGTTCTATTTAATAAGAGTTGACAACACATGACGCCAGTCAAACTTAATTATTAAGTATAATATTCTGGAAAACAGGTGCTGCAGTAGATAACTAGTTCTGTTGGATGAAAATGTATGAGGATCTACAAAGAATTTAAATGTCATTAAATGATGGCATGAGAGCTTCTGTGGAGTGGAAAGAAAAAAATCTGTCAGCAGTAAGCCATAATAAAACTAAATCAAGAAAATGACCTTTTATGTGAGTTGGACTAGAAATATATTTGTCAAAATATCATTGACTGTGCATGAAAAAAGATAAACAGATGCCTGAGAATAAGAAATAATGCTTAAATGAAGAATCAGAATTACTACATACAATAACAGAAGAATTTATACCGAAGCAAGATTTTATATAATCTTAGTGAAATCTGATCAAGTACTGTTTGATTTATGTTGGAAATATTTAAGCTGTAAGCATTAGGAATGTGTGTGTAAATAGCTTATGCTCTTTCTGTATGTTGCTCATGTAATCTCACTACTCTCATCAGCACCTGAATGCTTGTCCTGACCCGTTCTGTGATCTTGAGCAACTCCTGTAACCTTATCTGCTTCTGTTTCCCCATCGGTACAATAAGGATAGTAAATCTTTCCTATTTGCTTTCTTATGCCTGGTCTAACTGCAAGCAAAAGCAAGATGTACCAAAATTTTTTGTACTACTTCAGTAACACCAGGTAGCAATGTTCTAACTGGCTAAGTCTGACCGATGTGTTGTTGAATCAGTGTGAGCCATCCAGACTAAACCATAAGTAGTAAATAACCCAAATCCCTTTCACTGTACAGGCTCTTACAGACCTCTGCCCTAAGCCCATAGTAGCTAATATGTTCCTTGTGTGAGAAGTCATGCTGATGTACTGTATAGTCAATTTAACTCATTTCTCTCTCAATGTAGTTTACTCTGTCTCAAGACCATTTCCTGGTATTTGTGAATTCATGCATTTTAAACACTATTCTGCAATCCCTGCGGAGACAAACTGCCCATTTGACAGAATATCCCAGGTCACTAAGCACTTGCTGCATTAAGCACTAAGCACTTGCTGTTTTCCCAAATTTGTAGTGCTCCATAAGTCATCACTTTAGGAGTAAGAGGATCGCAGGATTTAATTTTGCCTGTCCTTTTAAGCTTTGCCTAGCTGGCTTCACCTGAAGTAGCTATATCTATGAAGTCACTTGATTAGCCCTTTTCTAACACATTTCTGAACATTTGCTTAGATTAATTACAGATCTTCTAGATCCAGAAAAGGAAGCTAAAATATATTCCTCAGAGAAGCTAAAATATATTCCTAGGAATGTGCTGTTAGACTTTGAAAATAAAATGAGAGAAATTAATGTTGATTGAAAAAAACCATTTGCATTTAATGTGGAAGTCAATTTTAGTTTGATCGTGAGTCTACTTTGATAAGCAAAATTTTATTCCCTTTCCCTAAATAAGAAACTCTTTCCCATCTTCCAGATGATATTAATAGATTTTTAAGGAATCTAAAATCATTCCTTTTATAAAACAAATGAAAAGGAAAAAATCAAGTTTTATTTTCTCATGCAACACTGTAAAAGGATTCAGAACGTTCTGTGCATATTGGAAGAGAAGGCTATGTCAAAGTAAGCAACTTTCCTACTTTCTTTGTCCCAGCATGTCAAAAATCGGTGTTTTGTGGGCTAAAATATACCCACAAAACACAGTAGATGTCTGGTTTACATATAACTTCACAAGCTGAAAGTAACATGGGAGAATTTCAGCAAGTACGTAATGATGAACAGAAAGCTGACATTAAATTGTTTCAGGGCAGTTACAGACTTTGGAAATTAATAGCATTTTTGGAGGAGTCCTCAAAAATTGTTCTACAAATGCCAGCAGACATGTAGATAATATGAGGGAAGTTGCATGTAGAGCTGCAGTAAACACGACAGTATGAAATAACAAATGCAAAGCAGCAATCAGAACAGAAGATTATTTTTTTCTGTGCCTGTGGAGTGTGTAGGAAGCCACTGCAACCTAAATAAGAGTGAAGCTAATAACCCCAACAGCTTCTACAATATCCCTTTTAACTCTATATGGCAATGTACTCTCTGAAATTGAAAGGCAGACCATTCTAAAAACCATTGACCAGTGCATTGGGAACCTGGAGAACAGATGTGAAAAAGGCCTTGAGGTGGCTCTACTATCTATCTGAGTGCAAGGATACCTTACTGAGCATCTCACTGTTCAATGTTAGTTCCTACTATTCAATGCATGTTACCAAATACCCTGCTTTTTCTCCTTTGCGTTAGCATGCTGTAGAAATGCATCTGAAGTCAAAATCCAGGCCATATCTTCAAAGCTCCAAGGGTTTGAGCTCAGGTTGTTTCCGTGACTGCCTCATCTTCATAAAATCCCATTAATACTCTTAGGGAGCAGACAAGGAAATTGAAACCTGTGAGGAGTGGTGAAGACCTGGCTATGCAGCAGAGGGTTTATAACCATGAAATACTCTGTCCAAAAAAGATTAATGTGTATTTAGATGAGGAGCAAGGCTTGCCTTTTTGACTTAGCTGTCTCTCAAAAGCAGGTCTAGTCAGAAAAGAAGAAAGAAGAAAAATAGAAACAACTAAAGTTGAGGTTAAAAGAAAAAAAAAAACATTTAAAGATACAATTCTGAACATTAATACTCATCTATGTTAAAGATGGCCTATTAAATCTAGCAGAATACCAGTCTGAGCTGTTCACCTCCATATGACTGAATTCCTGGGATCCTGATCTTGCAGGTAGAATTGAAAAAAAAGTGAAAAAAAGCATAAAGCCTTTTATATAGTCATAAACAGCAGACAGTGGGCAAAAGATAAATTGTCTTTACTTTGTAGGCTCTGCTGAGTCTCAGCAAGAACACTCCAGTAGCTTTGTGCTGGTTATCGACACATTAAGAGGAGACACAGAGAACACTGAAGCTGAGGATTTAGCAGAAGAAAGAAATAATGGAAGGATTTAAATGGATTAAGTGGGCGATGGGACTCAGGCAGAGGGAGGTGGAGATAACTTTAGCTATCTAGTAAACGAGAAGAGGGAGAGATGATAAATGGAATCCTGAAGCCTCCACAGATTAAATTATCCAGGTGGGAGGCAGGTGTGAATTACTGGGGAAGTGCAAACACTAAGGGGATTTTTTTTTCTTTGCTGGTGTAATTTCCCATTTACATGACATGGTCACAGTAGTGCAACTGCTTGGAGCTGTGTGCACCCATACAAGTGTTATCTAAGGATTGCAGGGTATTAGCACAAGAAAAGGAACTTCCATCATTTCACTAGAGACTTAGAAGTGAAGCAGGAAAGCAGAGAAAGTTCAGTCTCGAAAGACGTATGAAAAGGGCATTAATCACCATGGTAAAGACTTGCTGTAAGGGCAAAGATTGAAACTAGTCTGAAGAGAGCCATACAGCAAATAGACATGCTGCAAATGTTAGAAATCAATTACATGTGTTATTTCTGTATTCATAACATCAACAGTTTTGCAGTCTCACTGCTACGAGTCTCATTTTGAAATACTTTTGCAGCTATTTTCAGACCTATCCATATTTCTCAAGTGCTAAGCATCTGTTTGGTGGATGTCAGTCCATTAGAATGTCTAATGATGTTTTGTTTCAGTTTTATAATATGTTTTCCTTCTTGTTTAATCTCTAGTCAAGAGATTAATCACTATTACCCTTAGAGTGAATTAAAATGAATACGTTAAGATCATTTTCTGGTTTCTACTTTGCAACTCTTAAGTGAACAAAGCAGCTATTTTCAAATGTTAGCTTCGTCCAGGTACTCTTTTGCACTATATTCAGAGCATTAAGTTCAGTGAGAGAAGATTAAGTGTTTTACTACTAATTCAGAGTCTTATTATTGGAGGTAATAGCATTCATGTGTATCAACTGCTAGACATAAACCAAAGTCAGGTGTGAGAAGTATATAAAAGCAGCTTAGACAACAACAGTTGTCCCATCTTTATCATCCAGGAAGACTGTATACATTCATTTAGTAGAAATGCTTTTTATTTCCAATTTTCATACTTGCTTCTTTTCTGTGTCTGATCTGTTCACCCTAACCACCTGCATGGGCTGGTCAAGTTCTTTAGCGTTTTGCCTGCTTTCTCTTGGGGTTACAACCACCAGCCACTGCTAGTTAGCTTGATTTTTCTAAATGCTCCTTGAGACCCACCCATACCATGAAGAGTAAATCTCTCCAAAGAAATCAATTTATATTTAATTGGGAAATGTAATTATGCTATGGCACTGGGTCCTTGCTGAGTGCCATAGATTAGATAGATTAATCAGATGCTCAGAAAGTAGGCGGCTGATACTGGATGGTCAAAATTTGTTTGCAGCTTATGTACAGACAATTCTGAAGCTGCTAGTCATATCAAGAGCAATTTGAATTGGTACTTTCAAAGAGAACAGTTACTAAAAGTTTTAAGCCGAGCTGAAGAGCGTAAAGTAGTATAAACTTGTAGTAAGCACAGCATCACCAGATACTGAGTGACAGCTCAAATATTACCTCTGTAAGTGTATAATTGGGTAATTCAGCTTTGAGAACCACTATTAGCTCTATTAAAATTGTAATCAACTCAGGTTATCAGATTCCTAAACTCCTTGAAACCAATGTCTGTTTTTATACACAACATGAGGGTAGGAGAAGAGATAATGGGAATTAGGACAATACAAAGCAAGTGTTTTAAGAACGTGGGATCCAGATTTTCCTTAATATAGCTGAAGCCTGAGAAGGAACAGTTTCCTGCTCTGAAAGAGGGCAAGACCCTAACGCGAAATCAGTCCTCAGCACGTCTGTCACTTCCCCAGAGCAGGGAGGGCATGGCAGCAGCAGCCCTCGTCGGTATGGAGTCAGATAAATGTGTGTATATAATTATGTTCACGTTCTGATTATAGAGCCAGATGACTCAAACACATGTTGCTGCTGTTCCTAGGAGCATAGAAAATTTAGACCTCACACAAAAGGAGATGCACGACAACTGTCAGCATGCTGGTTTGTAAGCAAGGCACATTGTCACCTGTATGAAATCTGCTTCATTAAGAATAGCATCAGTGTGACATTTACGTTTAATCCTAATGGCTGCATAATTATTAATTACAATAGCTACAGAAGTAAAATCCCAAGGAAGCAAGAATTTGTCATACTCTTCACAACTGCCACCTACTTTCAGAGTACTTTACCCAGGGAAATAAAATCATTTAGGCATTACCTTTGGAAAACTCATCACGAATGTAGAGATTTTGCCACTGTTAGTGAATATCCTTTGAGAAATGCTGGGCTTTAAAAAATGAAGAGAGTTCATTTGAAATGTTATCATGATTCACTTAAATCTAAACACAACTTGAGCTATCAAGATGTTTAACGTGCACCAGAAAGACTTTGTTCAACATTGGACCAATGATTTCTGGTCAGTAACCATAAAGAAAATTATGTTCTGTTATTAGTAGTATCTATGCCAATTTAAGATAAATCTACTTTCTCTTATTTATTTCAAACATTCCATTTAAATTGGACAATGAAATAAAACTAAAATGTTTTTGATCAGTTTCAGATTTGAGCTATGCTCATTGCAATTGGAAAAATCTTGTATTAGCAAGTCAAGGTAGAAAAATTGAAACTGCCAACCATGCAAAGTAATTTTCACAGTGAGCTTTTCAAAATGATTGAATACTTTGAAGAGTTCCAGATGCATTTCAAAATTGTCAATATTTGCACACACTATTGCTATTTCTTTATTCTTTTTGCTGCATTAAACAGGTTTTATACTTAGAGTAGAAGCTGAAGCAGGGGGGTTGGCAATTCAGTGTTTTTCCATGCTGAAGTAATGAGCCAGATGAAAGACAAAAAGATAAAAATGAATGAAAAATGGATTAAGCTACATTAATTGTTCTCAGAGCAGCGGTCTGAAAAACATATAAAGAAATACCATATGCCATTTTTAATAGACTTTACATTAAAATTGGTATTTTAAAACCTCTTTGTGAAGTTCTTTGATTTTTAAGAATGGCAGCTGTATTCCAAGGTAACCTTCAGCTAACTTTTAGACTTCCACTTACATATATTAAAGAACCATATTTTAGTAGCCTGTGTGGTTTAATCCATGCTCACATGTGTAACTGTGAATAGTCTCACCATCCTATTGGACTGTCAATGTTTTAAAAGCTGAATGTAAGAATCTGGATTTGTATTCTAAATAACAACGTGCATATTCATATGTGTAGTTGTTAACATCTAGCATATACAAGTGTCACATGTGTATTTGTGTTAGAGGGAGCTATATGCAGACAGGAGCTTAATGTATGTTTATCTAGCCCCCAGGAATGTTTGTCTCGCTATTAGGACCCAAGTTATTCTATGAAACGATGCCTGCATTGAAGATACCCTGAAACACAGTTAGAGATACCTACTATAAATGTGTTCGTAGATTTTTAAAAAATATTTAGCTATGTAAATATACTATGAACCTTTATTGATAGATAGAGCCCTTTAAAACTTCATTTAATATCAAATTTCTTCTACCGTAGTCTGTTAACAATAGAAATAGGAAAACTTTATAAACTGCTGGGTAGAGAGAAAAGAGTGCTAACCAACAAATCTTTGCTTAGGAATGATTGCTCCGTAACACACTCACATGAGCATTGTAAAATTGAGAAATGCACATGAACCAGCTCTCAGAGAACATCCCTAGACATAGTAAATAAATGCTGGTAGGCAAAAATATATCCCTGAGGAAAATGGTAGGAGTGTGCAAATCAGTCAGGCATCATGCAACCCTGCAGTTTCAAGGACAAACTATTTTTATTTTCTTAAAAGGTACTAAGGCAGCTGTGGGAGAGATAGGCAAGTATTTTAATGGGCTGTAGATAATACAAACAGGAAAAATCTGTTTTCTTCTTGTTTTTCTGATGGTCATTAAAAAGTTCAGTAGGGCTGCTACAAGGGTTTCTGGGGAAGAGCTGAGTACTGATATCCTGAAGGTCTTCAGAATCAGAAAATTGAGACAGGAGAAAAGCCTGCAAGCTCTGACAGGGAAAAATGAAGCCCACACTGAAGAATATGGATCGATTTGGGAAGTTTTGCAGTAAAGGTGAAAAAACTGTGATTAATGGTAAGAAAAAAGATCATAAAAGGGTAAATTTAATAACACCAGCTATACACTCTGTAAAGAGTTCTGGGACATGAAAGACAGTATGGTGAAAAGGAGGACAGTGTAGGCTTTAATTAAACACAGAATGTGGAACTGGCCCTCTAAATCAATCGTTATTTCTAGGAGGCAAGAAAGAGCACCAAGCTGTGTGAATGTGTGAACAGAATTTCGGGTAGCAGTCGTGCAGATTTGTCTGAGGAAATACTTTGACAGATGCCAAGTAGGCCTACTACTCCTTATGTTCATCCCAAAGGCAAAAAAAAAAAAAA